>CABPRJ010001058.1:0-18601 GCA_902439185.1 Cinara cedri | reverse complement strand
GTACTATTGAAAATTTCAACACCAAAATTATTTGAACTAATCACTCAATATATAAAAATGGAATTTTCAATTTAGGTAGCTATTTGTAAATCAAAAGTGGGTAGTGGTTTCACCCCCAAATATACATTGAATTTTATTTTGAATATATTTTTGAATAAAAATTTACAAATTACATTTTTATAGATAATAACATTATTGATGCATAAGCATATTGATTGATTGAAGCATTATTAATATATATTATTCTGGTATAAAAATATTATACCAGAATAAACCTTCATAAATCAAATATGTATGTATTATTTTTTTGAAAATAGTTAATATCATTACATTCTCATTTAACAATTGTTTTGTTTCTTTTAAGACTAAACTACCAAATTAATGTTATATATGTTAATAATATTTATTTTTTCAATTTTCCACACTTGATATATTATTGAAACTGTGGGTGGTTAGGTTTAGATTATGACTGTACTGTTATTAAAACTCCAATAATTCATTATACTCATACAAAACTCGTGTTTCGCTCTCCTGTATTATGTCTAGCCATGTAAAACTGTACTATTACAATACAAAAGAAAAATATTATTATACATAATATTTGACTCCTTTATGATGTACATCTAATATCATGTATCCTAAGCTAATCTTATTTTTGCAATTATTTTCCACTTGTTTCACTGCTTGACACATAAATGAATTGAACTTTTTAAAGACAAAATCATTTCTTAGCAATTCAGCTCTATATTTGTCATTTTGAATACTACTTGTGATTGTAGTAGATTATTTTCTGTTTAACCAAATCCACAAGTATTCCACCATTTTTCCTAATTAAATAGACTACATATAAGACTTGAGTACTCTTCAAAGTTCTCATGAAGAACTTAAAACATTCAATGACTTAATTGAGTTTTATTGTACAATATTCTTTAAGTTTTTTTAGAATGGACATATTTACTCTTTGCTTATATTTTTTGAATTATCTGTACAGCTTCTACCCACCGACACCCAGTAAATTTAATAGTCATACCAATTGATTTTTTGTCAGTTTACTCATTGTGTTATTTTTACAAATACAATATAATAAAAACTATTAGAGTTTTTAGTATGATTAAAAAATTAAAAAATATTTAATTTATAAATGTGTATAGGTGTACTTGTAGTATGCATTGAAAGAGCTACAAGACTAGTGAAGTCTCAGCAATCCAGCGGCAAGGATTGTATAGCTGTGTTTAAACTACATAACCCAGTTGAAACCGTTCTTAAGGTTAATATTTATCATTTATATTATTGTTAAAAACATAAATTTACCTGATTTGTTAATTTAGATTAAAAAAAGTTTAGAGTCATTGCGTGGTGCTCTGTTTCAACGTCCTCCATTGATAGCAGCTGTAAAACGGCAACTACGTATTCATACTATGTTCGAAAACAAATTATTAGATCATGATCAAGATACCTCTACAGGTATCATTTGGTTAAAGTGTGAGGCTGGTACTTATGTAAGAACACTTTGTGTTCATTTAGGTTTAATGTTGGGTACAGGAGGTCAAATGATTGAACTCAGAAGGAACCGTTCTGGTAAGTTTTTTTAACAATTAAAAATAGTATGTATATTTTAATTTATGCTACATTATGTATTATAAGGAATTACTAGTGAAGAAGAAGGACTCGCCACATTGCATGATGTATTAGATGCACAGTGGATGTTTGAAAATAATAAAGATAAATCCTATCTCAGGCGAGTGGTTAGACCTCTGGAAAGCATACTTACTAATTATATAAACGGATTTTTGTCAAGGACAGTGCAGTAAGTTAATTCAGTATGAGAAGTAACAAACTATTGAAAATCTTGATCTAAAATACTAGTATTTAGTTTCATGAGCTGAAAAAAAAATTAATTTTAAACTTTTGTGATTTAATAGTTAATTCATAATGTATGTTTAAATAAATTTTAGATTAATGCAATTTGTTATCGAGCAAAAATTATGCTTCCTGGATTACTATGATGATGGCATTGAGTTAAATATGGAAGTTGTCATAGTTTCAACTAAAGGAGAAGCTGTAGCTTTAGGTAATTTCCAAACATTATTACATTGTTTTATGGTGTAGATGTAAAGTGAGATGTTTGTAATGCAATTTTATAATTTTAGTGTTTCATCAGTAATTTAAATTGTAAGTTATTTCTTAATAAAATACAGGGTGCGGCAAAAAGAACTCTCTGATTAAGGAAGCTTATAAAAACCAAACCAAGTCAAATATCAAAATAAAAGTTTTATTTATAAATTGTACATAAAATGCCATTTTATATTAATTATTTTTATAAATTATGTCGCTTAAGTGGCGGCCCTCATTTTCGATATACTGATTGAGCTTTTCTCGGTAATTTTCTATGACTCTATGGGTCATTGCGGGGGGGGGGGATAGCAGCAATTTCCCGGGGTATTACCTCCTTCAGAGCTTCCAAAGTTTGTGGACGATGTTGGTACACTTGGGCTTTTAGAAAACCCCAGAGAAAAAAATCGCATGGGTTCAAATCTAGTGATTGATGGTGTTACTTGATGAAGTGTTACTTTGCAAGGAGAAGATATGCCCAGGAAACATTTCTCTCAGAATGCCAAGTAAAGCTGTATGTGCTGTTGCAACATCTTATTGAAACCACACATTTCGTTGTCCATACTCATGAAAAATATTGTTCAATTTTAGCCGAAGAAAATGTTCAAGCATCTCACAATAGCGATTAGAGGTCACTGTTACAGTAACACTTTCTTCTTCAAAGAAGTACAGACCCCACACACCAAATGCGAAAATGGCGCACCAAACTGTAACCTTTGGACTGTGGAGTGGTCGCTGGTGAAGTTCTTGAGGATTGTGTTCAGACCAGTATCTAAAGTTTTGTTTTTTACCGTACTTGAAAGGTGAAAATGTGCTTCGTCCATGAAAATCAAAACATCTGTACAGGAACATTCCGAAGAAGATTATTAATAAATTCCTCGATAACAAATGTACAATGCTCTCCCGACCAAGCCATGATGAATACTAAAAATAGCTTCGATAGGACTTTCTGTTGATGTAAATATCTCTAATGTACCTCCACCCAAAGCCAAACTAAAACCTTATCAAATTACTGAGTTCTTTCTGCCACACCTTGTATTGTGTGTATTTTAGATTCTGACGGAAGAAAGGAATGTATTATTTTAATCATATTTTTTATATATATATATATATATATATAAATATTATACACAATTTCTATTAGGAATCTTACTCTGATTTATTTGGTGTAGCATCTTTTTAAAAGAGTATTTTACCTAGTTGATATTTTCTGAAGGCCATTTATTTTAATTTTTTTGGGAAATACTGGAAAATTAACAAATTTAATGATATCAATATTTTTATTTATTTAATTATATTTTCAATGTTTTTTTGTTCAAAATTTGGACAGTAAACCTATAATTGTTTTTTCTAGAAGTGGTAAAATTTTCAAACCAGCAATTTATAGGCATTTTAATTTTGTGAATTTTTTACCTAATATTTATTTAGTAGATACTAGTAGTAGGAAATGCTTGATTATGTAACAAAAGGTACAATTTAAGTTTTACCTAGTGATCAATAGGAAAAATGTTAATCTAATGTGGTATATTTTCTTCATATTTTGATGAAAATCATACATACTATGGCATTTTAAAACATTCCATGAATTCATGTGGTTTATTATGTTTTGGACTTACTTTATTATAGTTATATAATTGATTAAATAATATTAATTAATGGCTTTTTGATTTTAATTTAGCCATTGGCTACAGCTGCTATTTCTAATTGTGATCATGGAATCATTGTTAAAATTAAAAGAGTATTAATGGATCGAGATACCTATCTTCGTAAATGGGGACTAGGACCAATGGTAAGTAAAATATTGTTGACCTTAAGCTGCAAATTTGTACGCATGCATGATATATTAACAATAAATGTATTAATTGTTTCTACAAATAAAACATACATTTTGTAAATGCTTATTAGGTATTTATCTTATATGGTAGACAATTAATGAAGATTATAAAAACTGTAATTTTAGGCTAGTACCAAAAAGACCATTATTAAAGGAGGTTTATTGGACAAATTTGGAAAACCTAATGAAAATACTCCAAAAAACTGGAGACAGACATTCTTCAAAGATGTGTAAGATACACATTTTACACAAAAATGGTTTAACCAGTGTATTTATATAGATATTAAATAAATAAATACATTTTTTTTCTGTTGCAGATTCGAAAAATAAGTAATGAGAATGATGATAAAAAGGTATTAAAATATTTAAGAATAAAATGAAAATAATAGTAATGAACTATTGAATCATTACATGAGTAATTACATTCTTGATCAGTAGTTTTCAACCTTTTACAAATCGCGACCTCCAAAATTTTCAATTTTAAATTCAAAGTGCAAATAGTACTATTTTAAATTGTGCTATACTACATCTGATATTATAGTACAAGGTTTCAGACAACCAATTTAAATTATTGATAAGCTATTGATACTGATTTTTAAAAACTATTGAAAACTATCAATAATGGATTATTGATAGTTTTCAGTCAGTGGTATCTGGATTTTAATTTTTACAACCTGATATTTTGGTAAGCATCATCAACTACAATCATCCAACCAAAAACTAATTTAGGGTTTTATTGCTTAGGCTCTCAATAAATGTTAATACTTATGGATTATATTAATATACATTATTATACATTATTTGTTTGATAAAAAACCAGTTTTAATTATTCGTAAAATCGCCCACTACCAAATTTAAAGTTACTTGTATCATTTAGAAAGATTGTATAATATTGTAAATAATAAATTGTTCTATCAATTAATTAATTATAGGAAAAGACATAGTACGCCACCAGAAGAAACATTGTTGAATGTAAAGAAAGATAAAAAATTTATGTTTTTTAACTTTATTTTTGTGCGTACGTTCCTTGTTTTATTATCATACAAATCCTAACCCTGCTGATAATAATTATTCCTTGTACAGTATAATTAACTGGATTCCTCTATAATTTTATATATTTACGTTTGATATTTATCTGTTTATTATTGCCATTTATGGTTCCGAGGAAAGTATTTACACTTAAAAAAACAATATTTCAAATTTTAGAGATTTTTTCTGCACCGGTGTCCCTACTCATCTAGCTACGCCACTGACTGTTCGTCAATCACTAGTTTAAATTGTTTATGCCTATTACAGATAAAAAAAATATTAATATTTATAATACCCAAGTAATGTCGGGTTTTTATATACAAAAATATATTTTTACCAAATATATTTATCTACCGTTTTATTGGAGTAAGAAATGGTTACATTCCATAACCTATGTAATCTATCCAATTCGTGTTTTTTCGTACATATTTCTGAATTTTTTAGCTTGTGGTTCATATTGAAACGTATTTTTATATATTCATGCTATATTAGATTACATAAGAGAATATGTACCGATGCAGTGGCCAGTGATATGTTGTTCTTACAAATTCATTATTATTATTTTTTTTTCATAATTAACCGTACATTTTTCTATGTTAATGTCGAGAATATTTTGGGTAGGTATATAAAAAAATATTCGGATTATTTCTTTAGTTTTTGCTGTGTAAAAACACAATATTTCATATATGTTTTACCAGAATATTATTCGGAAAAATAACACGGCTGTAGAAATAGTNTAATTAACCGTACATTTTTCTATGTTAATGTCGAGAATATTTTGGGTAGGTATATAAAAAAATATTCGGATTATTTCTTTAGTTTTTGCTGTGTATAAACAAAATATTTCATATATGTTTTACCAGAGTATTATTCGGAAAAATAACACGGCTGTAGAAATAGTCGTCCTGTGGTAGTACCGAGGGGGATTTCAGCTTTAAACATACGCCATACGCGAGGGGAGAAGGATATCAATAGGCATCAACCAGCCGTCTCCACGGCGACCGCACCCTCGTTCGCATTGTGTGACCGGCTCGGATATACTCGTTGTTCGTCGTCCCCTCTTCGGATCGGAAATCNGCTTTAGACATACGCCATACGCGAGGGGAGAAGGATATCAATAGGCATGAACCAGCCGTCCCCACGGCAACCGCACCCTCGTTCGCATTGTGTGACCGGCTCGGATATACTCGTTGTTCGTCGTCCCCTCTTCGGGTAGGAAATCATTAGTCATGCGACGCGTAAAATTCCAGTCTTTCCCCCTCGATAGGTAGTCATCAATGCTCAGTATACCGCCAGAACGCCAACACGTCAGTATTTCCGCGCTGTCGGACGGTTCTCTTCTTTGTTCTTTGTCTCGCACAACCACACCCGTCTGGNCGACCGCACCCTCGTTCGCATTGTGTGACCGGCTCGGATATACTCGTTGTTCGTCGTCCCCTCTTCGGGTCGGAAATCAGTAGTCATGCGACGCGTAAAATTCCAGTCTTTCCCCCTCGGTAGGTAGTCGTCGATGCTCAGTTTACCGCCAGAACGCCACCACGTTAGTACTTCCGCGCTGTCGGACGGTTCTCTTCTTTGTTCTTTGTCTCGCGCAAGCAACCACACCCGTCTGGCCGTCGAGACGGCCGCCGTTGTTCGGCGTCGCCGACGCAATCACAAATGATGGAGCATAAATTAATGGGTTCGTCTTGTATTGTTTTCATTTGAAATAATAATATTTTTTTTAAACGTTAACATTATTATAGAGCTGGAATGCGAGCGACTCTGACAGTCCAAACTCACTATTTATTTTCATTCCATTGCGAACATTCAACTATGGGTGACAACATGGTTTCAAAAGTATATTGGGTTCCCAATTCAAATATATTTCAAACAATATTATTGCTGATGTGGTTTTCATTTGATCGTCGATGTTGAAGAAATTACTGTCCGGAGGGCATTTTTACTTTTTCGGTAAGTATTATTATTATTAAGTGTTTAACTTTCAGCGGTGGATCCAGGAGATTTTACGACCCCTCCCCCCTACCCTTCACAATATAATTTTTATTTGATTTTCATCAGAAATGTATGCTTGTGTGTATTTTAAAAAAACTCCCCTTTCCCCTTTATTTTGTCCTTGATCTGCTACCTATACGCTAGTGATGGCCGTCGGGCACTACCGAATGAAAACTATCGGACTAGTCGATAGTTTACAACTATCGAATTATTCGATACCACTATCGGTTTATCGAACTGTTAGCTGAAATTTGTAATATCCTCCCCTCTAATTAAAGCACAGCGTAATAATTACATTGCTATCAAATAAAAAACTATCGATTAATTCGATAGTACGATAAATACTATCGATTACTTTCTTCGATAGTACTATAAAATCGATAAATACTATCGACTATCGAATGTAGTGATAACTATTTAGTTGTGCCCATCGCTACTATACGCGAAAAAAAAAAATCTTAATATTTATTATCTACCTACGTACATAATATTAATATGATTCTAATTTACAGGGCAATCATGCAGCTGAATTTGTCAAGTACCTACCTACTGATTGAATGGCCGTCCCAATACCATTGCTGCAGCTGATCTCGTCATTGCTGCAANTACTTACCGAGGGGGAAAGACTAGAATTTTACGCGTAGCATGACTAATGATTTCCGACCCGAAGAGGGGACGACAAACAACGGAGTATATCCGAGCCGGTCACACAATACGTACGAGGGTGCGGTCGCCGTGGAGACCTCGCGTACTGCGTATGTCTAAAGCCGAATATATAAAGGTACATTGGTATATAAAATAATATTTAGATAATTTCCGATTTTATATCAGATTATATTTTGGATTATATACCTACTAAAATATTCTAACATTAACAAGTAAAAATGTACGGTTAGGATGAAAAATATACCAATGTACCTTTATATACCTACAGAAGATTATTCTGAAAAATAACACGGCTGTAGAAACAGTTGTCCTGTGGTAGTACCGAGGGAGATTTCGGTTTGAACCAGCCGTCTCCACGGCGACCGCACCCTCGTACGTATTGTGTGACCGGCTCGGATATACTCCGTTGTTTGTCGTCCCCTCTTCGGGTCGGAAATCATTAGTCATGCTACGCGTAAAATTCTAGTCTTTCCCCCTCGGTAAGTAGTCGTCGATGATCAGTATACCGCCAGAACGCCACCACGTCAGTACTTTCGCGCTGTCGGACAGTTCACTTCTTTGTTTTTTGTTTCGCACAACCACACCCGTCTGGTCGTCGAGGCGGCCGCCGTTGTTCGGCGTCCGCAGCCATCACAAATGATGGAGCAAAAGTTTATAGACTCGTTTTGTAGTGTTTTCAGTTGAAATAATATTTTTTAAAACGTTAACATTATTATCGAGATGGAATGCGAGCGACTCTGACAGTCCAAACTCACTATTTATTTTCATTCCTGGCGAACATTCAACTATGGGTGACAACATGGATTCAAAAGTATATTGAGTTCTCAATTCAAATATATTTCAAACAATATTATTGCTGATGTGGTTTTCATTTGATCGTTGATGATGAAGAAATTACTGTCCGGAGGGCAATTTTACTTTTTCGGTAAGTATTAATATTATTAAGTGTTTTACTTTCAGCGGCGGATCCAGAATATTTTACGACCCCTCCCCCTACCCTCCACAATATAATTTTATTTGATTTTCATCAGAAATGTATGCTTGTGTGTATTTTAAAAAAAATCACCTTCCCCCTTTATTTTGTCCTTGATCTGCTACCTATACGCTAGTGATGGCCGCCGGGCACCACCGAATGAAAACTATCGGACTAGTCGATAGTTTACATCTATCGAATTATTCGATACAACTAGCGGTTTATCGAACTGTTAGCTGAAATTTGTAATATCCTCCCCTCTAATTAAAGCACAGCATAATAATTATATTGCTATCGAATACAAACTATCGATTAATTCGATAGTACAATAAATACTATCGATTCATTTCTTCAATAGTACGATAAAAACGATAAATACTATCGACTATCGAATGAAGTCGATAGTTAAAACTATTTAGTTGTGCCCATCGCTACTATACGTGTAGAAAAAAAAAATCTTAATATTTATTATGTATACCTACCTACGTACATAATATTAATATGATTTTAATTTACAGGGCAATCATACAGCTGAAATTGTCAAGTACCTACCTACTGAATGAATGACCTTCCCAATTCTATTGCTGCAGCTGATCTCATCATTGCTGCATACAGACTAAATATTTAAGGGGAGCTAATGTCCCCATAATATTAATTATATTATATATCTATTTAGTGTTTACTTGATTTGGAGAGGGTTATTTGTTTCTATTGATTGGGTGTTTCAAAAAAAGTAATTTTGTACCATCTTATTAGTATCATGTTAAGTATTTCAGATTTGATTATTAGGTAGTGTGCAGGTTCTTTATTGAAATTGGCCNCATAGACCATAGGAACTGTTTTAAGAATCATTTTTGTTTTGTATACCTTATATATTTATGTGTAGTCCATAGTATTGTGTTTGCAAAGGGATGAGAATAAATCGTGAGTATGTATTGTCAAAGCCAAAAGCATTCGGCTATTTAATAATATTTCCACATTTGCCTCTATAAAGTGTAATAAGAATATACATCCATAAGAAACTATGCTCTGGTAAAAAATCAAAAGAATCTCTTAAATTTTGAAATCTTTAATACTGTAAAAAAACTGCAATTTTATCTGTATATTATTTTTTCTTCCAAAATACATTATTCTTTTTATAACAAATTGTCCATTGGTAATTTATAGACAGATGATATTGNTAAATGATACTGAAGTAATTTTATAAGCCTCAAAATAAATAATCTATAAATATTTATGAATCGGCTTTAATCTAATCTAATTATCAGGACTATGATTTGTATGCAATAAAACATTGTAAAATATGCATTTAAATTTTTATAAGATAAACACAAAAATATAGTTAGTATAAAAATATTTATTTTTTGAAATACATTAGTGATTGGCTGATTGTCTTAATATAATATAATTGAAAAATTTATAAAATATAAAAATATTGGAAGTAAACTAGATCCAAATAATTATCGTAAATTTCTCTAATATCAAATATAGCAAACATTTTTGAAAAATGTATTTATACAAAAGTGGTAAATTTTTTAAATAAAAACAGATTATTACTTGATTTCTGATTTGGTTTTCGAGAGAAAAAAAGCAAGGGGAACGCTATTTCTAAATTACTTTCATATGTTGAAACTGATAAAGAAAACAAGCTTGTTGTTTTCCTTTATCTAAAAAAGAGCATTCGATACTGTTGATCATAAAATTTTACTACTAAAAATTAGAAAACATATGAATAAGGGGAATAGCTGAAAATTTGTTTAAATCATATTCAGTGAACCGAACATGTTGTACAAAAATTGGTAAAACAAAATCTGAAATAAATTTATTCATTCTGGTGTCAAACAAGGAACATGTCTGGGTCCATTGTCATTTATTATTTATGTCTATAGTTTAACAAACATTAAAATAAGTGGAAATTTAGTACTATTCGCAGATGATACAGCTCTTATAGTCGATGGAGATAGTTCAGAAGAATTGTATGAAAAAGCTAATAATCATCTCTTTAAAGTTTGGAATTGGCTAATAGAAAAATAATTATCCTTAAATACTTCCAAAACGCAGTGTATAGATTTCTCCGCAAGAGTTGAAAAAAAAATAAGTTAATAATTCATGANTTTTTTGAAATACATTAGTGACTGGCTGATTGTCTTAATATAATATAATTGAAAAATTTATAAAATATAAAAATAGTGGAAGTAAACTAGATCCAAATAATTATCGTAAATTTCTCTAATATCAATTATGAAAAGGCTAATAATCATCTCTCTAAAGTTAGGAATTGGCTAATAGAAAAATAATTATCCTTAAATACTTCCAAAACGCAGTGTATAATTTTCTCCGCAAGAGTTTAGATAGTACTTTAAGTACTAGATTTAGATGTCTCAGCTGGTTTTTCGTTACGAATTAAGAATGTCTCGATAAATTTCCGAACAAAAATAACAAATTTTTATGAGAATATTTTAGAGGGAACACAATTATTAATTAATATGTTAACTTATCTATTTTAAATAGATAATATTCTATCGAATATTTTTATTTTTCATATATTGTCTATCTAAACTACTAAAGTACTATCTAAAGCTTTCCCAGCAAATGTGAAAAACCGAGAAAATCGGTTCAACATTAAACAAAATAATGATGTATTTAATTATTTTACTCTAATATGTCATATACATTTTTGACAAAGCATCACTATCAACATAACTCCGCTCAGAATCGTTTTTTAGTTAGCAAGGGTTAATCGTTGCTTTCAGGTATACATTAAATTACTTATAACAGTGGTAACATCGAACGGGTTTTTATTTAAGCCGACTTAATTTATGAGATTGCTTTTCAAAACTAATTATGAGCGGTTGGTCAATATTCAATAATGTACATTTTTGGTAATGCTATTTATTTTCAAGTATAAGGTTGCGGTATCAAAATTAAAATTTAATATTTTTTTTTTTTTATTAATTATGTTCTTTTTCGAGTTTGAGGCTTACCAATATTTTCAACAATGAGTTCTCAGCATTCCATGTCAATTCACTTTTTCAACAGCAAAATACCAAATTTATTTTTTTCAACATCTCAATATCAAATCGAATTTCATGGGCTAATTTTGTTTCCCCCTTATTTTGTATATTTTTTAAATCGTTTTGTTAAATGTTTCTGGTACAGTTTGATATTTAAAAGATTCAGAAAAAACAGTGCAAACATTTTTGTTTAACTTGTGATAAAAAATTATTGTTAAAATTGTGATAAAAAACTTATTGTTAAATTTATTTTTTCATACCTAAAAATGTCAAAGTATTGTAGGGATAAATAATCTAATTCATAAAATTATTATTGAAATCTGTGGTCTATTAATTCTTGTACAGATGCGACATTTTTTGAATCAAATTTTTTTTTAATATTTTCTTGGAAATCTCGAAGTATACCTAAATGATTACATTTTCCCTAGATAGTTATAGCATATTGAAGATGAGATTGTACAAACGCACAATATACAGATGTTTACAACTAAATACTAATGCAACGTTATGTGCGGACAATAATTTTTTTAGTTTGAATACTCCAACTAAGTTCTCCATCAATTATACATCCTAGATATTTATAAATACCTACCGGAGATATCGAAGTACAATTACAATTTTTATTATTTTAACAAAAATATTCATGAATTATTAACTTATTTTTTTTTCAACTCTTGCGGAGAAATCTATACACTGCGTTTTGGAAGTATTTAAGGATAATTATTTTTCTATTAGCCAATTCCAAACTTTAGAGAGATGATTATTAGCTTTTTCATACAATTCTTCTGAACTATCTCCATCGACTATAAGAGCTGTATCATCTGCGAATAGTACTAAATTTCCACTTATTTTAATGTTTGTTAAACTATGGACATAAATAATAAATGACAATGGACCCAGACATGTTCCTTGTTTGACACCAGAATGAATAAATTTATTTCAGATTTTGTTTTACCAATTTTTGTACAACATGTTCGGTTCACTGAATATGATTTAAACAAATTTTCAGCTATTCCCCTTATTCATATGTTTTCTAATTTTTAGTAGTAAAATTTTATGATCAACAGTATCGAATGCTCTTTTTTAGATAAAGGAAAACAACAAGCTTGTTTTCTTTATCAGTTTCAACATATGAAAGTAATTTAGAAATAGCGTTCCCCTTGCTTTTTTTCTCTCGAAAACCAAATCAGAAATCAAGTAATAATCTGTTTTTATTTAAAAAATTTACCACTATTGTATAAATACATTTTTCAAAAATGTTACGGCTGTAGAAATAGTCGTCCTGTGGTAGTACCGAGGGGGATTTCGGCTTTAGACATACGCCACAGGCGAGGGGTGAAGTATATCAATAGGCATCAACCAGCCGTCTCCGCGGCGACCGCACCCTCGTTCGCATTGTGTGACCGGCTCGGATATACTCGTTGTTCGTCGTCCCCTCTTCGGGTCGGAAATCAGTAGTCATGCGACGCGTAAAATTCCAGTCTTTCCGCCTCGGTAGGTAGTCGTCGATGCTCAGTTTACCGCCAGAACGCCACCACGTTAGTACTTCCGCGCTGTCGGACGGTTCTCTTCTTTGTTCTTTGTCTCGCACAACCACACCCGTCTGGCCGTCGAGACGGCCGCCGTTCGGCGTCGCCGACGCAATCACAAATGATGGAGCATAAATTTACAGGTTCGTTTTGTAGTGTATTCATTTGAAATAATAATATTTTTTTAAACGTTAACATTATTATAGAGCTGGAATGCGAGCGACTCTGACAGTCCAAACTCACTATTTATTTTCATTCCATTGCGAACATTCAACTATGGGTGACAACATGGTTTCAAAACTATATTGAGTTCCCAATTCAAATATATTTCAAACAATATTATTGCTTACGTGGGTTTCATTTGATCGTCGATGATGAAGTAATTACTGTCCGGAGGGCATTTTTACTTTTTCGGTAAGTATTAATATTATTAAGTGTTTAACCTTCAGCGGCGGATCATTTTTACTTTTTCGGTAAGTATTAATATTATTAAGTGTTTAACCTTCAGCGGCGGATCCAGGAGATTTTACGACCCCTCCCCCCTACCCGCCACAATATAATTTTCATCAGAAATGTATGCTCGTGTGTATTTTAAAAAAACTCCCCTTCCCCCTTTATTTTGTCCTTGATCTGCTATCTATACGCTAGTGATGGCCGTCGGGCACCGCCGAATGAAAACTATCGGACTAGTCGATAGTTTACAACTATCGAATTATTCGATACCACTAGCGGTTTATCGAACTGTTAGCTGAAATTTATAGTATCCTCCCCTCTAATAAAAGCACAGTATAATAATAATATTTCTATCGAATAAAAACTATCGATTAATTCGATAGTACAATAAATACTATCGAATGAAGTCGATAGTTAAAACTATTTAGTTGTGCCCATCGCTACCATACTCCTAAAAAAAAAAAAATCTTAATATTTATTATGTATACCTACCTACGTACATAATATTAATATGATTTTAATTTACAGGGCAATCATACAGCTGAAATTGTCAAGTACCTGCCTACTGATTGAATGACCGTCCCAATTCCATTGCTGCAGCTGATCTCGTCATTGCTGCAAACAGACTAAATATTTAAGGGGAGCTAATGTCCCCATAATATTAATTATATTATATATCTATTTAGTGTTTACTTGATTTGGAGAGGGTTATTTGTTTCTATTGATTGGGTGTTTCAAAAAAAGTAATTTTGTACCATCTTATTAGTATCATGTTAAGTATTTCAGATTTGATTATTAGGTAGTGTGCAGGTTCTTTATTGAAATTGGCCACTAAAATTTTTTTTAAATAGTTTCTCCGAACTGTAGTCACGTGTGCATAACATAGACCATAGGAACTGTTTTAAGAATCATTTTTGTTTTGTATACCTTATATATTTATGTGTAGTCCATAGTATTGTGTTTGCAAAGGGATGAGAATAAATCGTGAGTATGTATTGTCAAAGCCAAAAGCATTCGGCTATTTAATAATATTTCCACATTTGCCTCTATAGAGTGTAATAAGAATATACATCCATAAGAATCTATGCTCTGGTAAAAAATCAAAAGAATCTCTTAAATTTTGAAATCTTTAATACTGTAAAAAAACTGCAATTTTATCTGTATATTATTTTTTTTTCCAAAATACATTATTCTTTTTATAACAAATTGTCCATTGGTAATTTATAGACAGATGATATTGTATGTGTCAATGTCATTATTCATTTAGCCGGTATTTTTTCATACCTAATACGTGCTTTGTTCAATGTAAAATCTATTTAATATGTTATTACTTATCAACATGTAATAAATAAATAATATTGAAACTAATGTTTAATTAAGAATATTCTTTGTTTAATTAAAAACAATAAATTACTAATAATTTGCATTGAAAAATCAAGACATTATTTATTTCTTATTATTTCAATAAAAATTGTATAATCTATATATTATTGTAGTATAGACAATTGGCGTGCTTATAGTTTTACAGCCTAAAGGGTTGAAAATATTTAAACAAACTAGTTTTTCTAGAACTGTTACATAGATTATGATTTGGTTGTTTTTGAATGACTTTTACAAATTAGTGGCTTTAAAGGTCGTGTATTACCCATGACCCAGGTGTACTAAATGATACTGAAGTAATTTTATAAGCCTCAAAATAAATAATCTATAAATATTTATGAATCGGCTTGAATCTAATCTAATTATCAGGACTATGATTTGTATGCAATAAAACATTGTAAAATATGCATTTAAATTTTTATAAGATAAACACAAAAATATAGTTACTATAAAAATATTTATTTTTTGAAATACATTAGTGATTGGCTGATTGTCTTAATATAATATAATTGAAAAATTTATAAAATATAAAAATAGTGGAAGTAAACTAGATCCAAATAATTATCGTAAATTTCTCTAATATCAAATATAGCAAACATTTTTGAAAAATGTATTTATACAATAGTGGTAAATTTTTTAAATAAAAACAGATTATTACTTGATTTCTGATTTGGTTTTCGAGAGAAAAAAAGCAAGGGGAACGCTATTTCTAAATTACTTTCATATGTTGAAACTGATAAAGAAAACAAGCTTGTTGTTTTCCTTTATCTAAAAAAGAGCATTCGATACTGTTGATCATAAAATTTTACTACTAAAAATTAGAAAACATATGAATAAGGGGAATAGCTGAAAATTTGTTTAAATCATATTCAGTGAACCGAACATGTTGTACAAAAATTGGTAAAACAAAATCTGAAATAAATTTATTCATTCTGGTGTCAAACAAGGAACATGTCTGGGTCCATTGTCATTTATTATTTATGTCCATAGTTTAACAAACATTAAAATAAGTGGAAATTTAGTACTATTCGCAGATGATACAGCTCTTATAGTCGATGGAGATAGTTCAGAAGAATTGTATGAAAAAGCTAATAATCATCTCTCTAAAGTTTGGAATTGGCTAATAGAAAAATAATTATCCTTAAATACTTCCAAAACGCAGTGTATAGATTTCTCCGCAAGAGTTGAAAAAAAAATAAGTTAATAATTCATGAATATTTTTGTTAAAATAATAAAAATTGTAATTGTACTTCGATATCTCCGGTAGGTATTTATAAATATCTAGGATGTATAATTGATGGAGAACTTAGTTGGAGTATTCAAACTAAAAAAATTATTGTCCGCACATAACGTTGCATTAGTATTTAGTTGTAAACATCTGTATATTGTGCGTTTGTACAATCTCATCTTCAATATGCTATAACTATCTAGGGAAAATGTAATCATTTAGGTATACTTCGAGATTTCCAAGAAAATATTAAAAAAAAATTTGATTCAAAAAATGTCGCATCTGTACAAGAATTAATAGACCACAGATTTCAATAATAATTTTATGAATTAGATTATTTATCCCTACAATACTTTGACATTTTTAGGTATGTAAAAATAAATTTAACAATAGGTTTTTTATCACAATTTTAACAATAATTTTTTATCACCAGTTAAACAAAAATGATTGCACTTTTTTTTCTGAATCTTTTAAATATCAAACTGTACCAGAATCATTTAACAAAACGATTTAAAAAACTATGTTAGTTAATAAAAAAAAAAAAAAGTATTAAATTTTAATTTTGATACCGCGACCTTATACTTGAAAATAAATAGCATTACCAAAAATGTACATTATTGAATATTGACCAACCGCTCATAATTAGTTTTGAAAAGCAATCTCATAAATTAAGTCGGCTTAAATAAAAACCCGTTCGATGTTACCACTGTTATAAGTAATTTAATGTATACCTGAAAGCAACGATTAACCCTTGCTAACTAAAAAACGATTCTGAGCGGAGTTATGTTGATAGTGATGCTTTGTCAAAAATGTATATGACATATTAGAGTAAAATAATTAAATAGGTATGATGTATTAATGTTTAATGTTGAACCGATTTTCTCGGTTTTTCACATTTGCTGGGAAAACTTTTGGGAAAATCGAAAAATGACTAATATCGACGTTTGATATCTTCATGAGGCGTTCTGTATACTGAATACCGTATAGGTAGGTACTAGATTTACATGTCTCAGCTGGTTTTTCGTTACGAATTAAGAATGTCTCGATAAATGTCCAGAGATAAATTGTCAAACAAAAATAACAAATTTTTATGAGAATATTTTAGAGGGAACACAATTATTAATTAATATCTTAACTAATCTATTTTAAATAGATGATATTCTATTGAATATTTTTATTTTTCAAATATTGGGAAACAATGTATGAGTTACAATTTAGGTTACTACTATTAGAAAAAAAAAAAACAATTTATAAATCAGTAATCATTAATCGTAAGTACCTTCATTTATTTATCAATATGCATTGCTTATCAGTGTGATACTATTGTTTACCAAGTCTGTAGATAACTAACCAAGATATGTGCGTTATGATAACGCCTAACCTAGAAAATTCGGTAAATAAATTGTTTACATTGTTTATAGTGAACGGCAACAAATCGTCACTTGCGGTAGAGTTACAATTTAGGTTACTACTATTAGAAAAAAAAAAAAACAATTTATAAATCAGTAATCATTAATCGTAAGTAAGTACCTTCATTTATTTATCAATATGCATTGCTTATTAGTGTGATACCATTCTTTACCAAGTCTGTAGATAACTAACCAAGATATGTGCGTTATGATAACGGCTAATCTAGAAAATTCGGTAAATAATTGTAAACATGATTATAGTGAACGACAACAAATTGTCACTTGTGGTACGTACGTGATTTTCGTTTAGACTGTCTACTACACTCCTAAAAACCATTAATATTTGCGATTTAGTTTGTAATTTTCGTCCATTTGTATTTCGTTTGCGTTGCCAAGCTTTTTGTATAAATGGAAACTACGCGTAAGTATCTATAGTTCTTTTGATAATTTATTTGCTGGACACCTAATTCGAAATAATTTTTATTTTATAAAATAAACATAGGTACCAATATATTTATTTTACTTTGAACTCAGTACTGTATCATGTGCATGTTCGAATAATATATTGATTAGTCATTCTATACTAGCCATAAATTTAAGTTTTTAAAACGTTTTGTAAGCTTGTAGTATAGTTTTGTAGGAGATGGAGCCCGGTAGATTTACTGTACCTAGATAATTCTCACTAAATGATCAAATTATAAATATTGTATATAATAATGTTTAAAATGCGTTTAAATAGGTTTGAATAACATCAATGATAATTCCAACTTTGTGCTGTTGATTTTAAATATAATTTTTTCAATGCAAATTCTTTTTAGATTCTGTGCAAAGCGAGGAATATTTTTTTTTGAAATTTAAATGATTGCTGAAAATAATATTTTTTTTTGATCTATAGAATCAATATTAACATTTTGCCAAATAATAAAACCATTAATATCGTCAATTTTCACTTTTTTTTTTTTTAAAATTTTAATCTTTT
>CABPRJ010001056.1:0-19367 GCA_902439185.1 Cinara cedri | reverse complement strand
CACTATCCAAAGACAAATTACCGGTTATAGTGAATCACTGCTTATAGGTAGCTTGTAGTATAACCGTAGGTATGACTTGTGATGACGAGATAAGTGCAGATATAACGGTGATGATATCTATGATATTGTGGCGGGTTTCGCGCTACATTTCTCCTTCCCGCTGCGCGTCGTTCGTGGCGGACGTCGGCCACGCCCCTCGCCGCCGGTGTAACGGTTTTTCGACACAACTCCGCTCGACTCGACTACTCGACCGCTACGCCGGTTCTTCGCACCGACGCCGTTCGCGAAACATTGTTTCCTCGACTCCGAACCATCCTAATGTATAATTGTTTTTCTTAGCTTATGTTTTAATTGTTGCGTGCTCGCCTTATTCTTCCGTCAGCTGGCGATCACTTGAACCATATTTTTCTTGTTGTAAATAAACGTTACTTTTAATTATCATAAACCTCGTGCATTGGTGTAACCCGCCAAATTGGTGACCTCGACGTTTTTATCCGATCGTATCCGCCTTCGTCGCTTTGGCTCAATCTACCGACCCTTCCGTCATCGAGGGCAATACCTCTGCCATTGCTAATGTCCGTCTTCTAGCGTTCTGGAAGCACTCGCCAGCTCATTGGTTCATGCACGCCGACGCCGTCTTTGCCTCACACCGCGTGACGGTTAACATTGCTAGGGTCAATTTTTTCTCTCCGCGCTCGCGTTACGAGCTGACCGGGTTTCGGAGGCCTGTTCGTCACGGATCGACACCGCGTCCGCATCCGCCACTACCTTTTCTCCCGATCGCCGAAGTCGGTTGGATAGGCTCGAGGATGGTCTCGAGACACTTACGCGTCATTTTGACCGATTCCTTCGTCGCAATTCGTTTTCGTCGTCTCGTCCATCCGAGCGATCGCGGGCACGTCCGCCTAGCCCGCACGCCCGTTCCGTTCCCTCCTGCGACCAACAAAGGAGTCTGGTCACGGCGCTGCTCGTCGGGTTTTCGTGCCGTCACAGCTCGACACCGTCTCGCATGTTTTTCTGCGCATCGCGCTCCGCTTCAGGCGCTCTTCGAGAGCCCGTATACCGTGCTGGATCGACGTCCCAAGGAATTCAAGCTCAAATGAATGGTGATAAATTGATACGTCTTAGATTCTCCTAAATAAAATAACTAATTGTATATAATAAAAATATAGTATTTTTAAAAATGAATTAGGTAAAAGAACATTGAAAAAATAAAAAAACAAACAATTAAAAGAAAAATCATCTGATAGTGGGAACTTGTGCGGCCACTAGTTATTGGGCAGTAAAGAATTTGGTATTAATATTAATTTATAAAAAAAAATACGACAGATTTTCAACTTTTTAACCTAATTTAATAGTTTGCTATTTTAATTAACTTAGTTCATTTGTCTTATTTGCCCAACTTGAAATCAACTTAAATTTTTTTATTATTCCTAATTAGGTTAATTTTCAATTTTCATATTATCTAGGAAAATATTTTATTTATGACTGTTGTTCATTTAAAATAAAGACATTGGTAATATTTCATATTTGCTTTCATTTCAATTAGGTGTTTTAATTTTTAATATCTCATCAAGTTTTTTATATTACCTTAACTTATTAATTAAAGTTATTTTTAGTTAATTGAATATTTCACTTAACTGAGTTAAAAAATATTATTAACTTGCCCAATGCCAATCCTTGCTATTATATAAACCAATAAATACAAATATTGCATTTTTGTCATTTCACAAATCGCGACATTTTTTTTGCATATATAAAATATTTCATTAAAATCCGTTGAGCCATTTTGGAAGAGTGGAACCACAAACACCCTGACACGAAATATTTATACATTAGAATACCTCAGCTTTTTCAGAATATGAAAAATAACATTTGGCCAATTGAATCTGTTTGATTTGAAACCCGCAAATGCATATAATTCCTGTTTCATATTATCACATTCTCGATAAAAGTTAATAATGTACCAATTTAATTTTATGTTTTACTGTTGTATAGAAGCCTTCCAAAAATCTGAGCTTGAAGAATCTGCGTCAAATGAATTTAAGATGCCAGTCTATGTGGGTAAATTTGATGATGATAATGATGATAATTATATGTGTGGAATGGATGATGCAGAAGAACCAGAAACTGATCCAATTGTTCGAGAAAATACCCTTACATATCGTATGAATTTAGAAGATGTGAAAAGATATGAACAAGATGAAGAGGAAACGGTTAGTTGAATTTTATATTACATTGTAAAATATTTATTTTATTTCTTATTTCAGGAAACTGAACATCTGGAAATGCGCAAAAGAGTTCAAGCTTGGCATGAACACCTTCGTCCAATTTTAGACGAAGAAGAAGAAAAAGGAACTGAGTTTGATATACATGAATGTGGAACACAAATATTAAATCGCTTTAGCAAAGTTGGTGAACAGAAATCATTTAGTGAGTTATTTGGAGGAATGGCAAAGGAAGAAGTTTCTGGATATTTTTTTTTGTCTATTTTGATGTTGGTAAGTAGTGAATAATAACAAGGTATTGATTAATAATTAATTTCTGAATTTGTACTTAAATTATACTTTATTTTAGACCAATACATACAATTTGAAGATATTAATACCTGCTGATGGTGAAACAACTATAGAACTGTTGAAGAAGGAAAGACATCATGAAGAACTCCAAGTTAATGTTGGTAATCAAGTGAACAATGAATAAGACTATTGTGTTATCTACGAGTTCCGTACATATACAAATCGGGTAATTTCGATCACGCATAACATGTGACACAAGTGACAAACCAGATAATTTAGTTTGCCTTGANATAAGTATTTTAATGTATACCTAAAAGCAAAGATAAACCATTGCTAACCAAAATATTTAGTTGATAGTGATACTTTGTCAACAATATATTGTCATATTACAGTAAAAGTAATTAAATAGGCAATAATTATTTTCTTTAATAATATTTGTTAAATATACCAATTTTTTCGTTTTTTCTACGTTTTTCCCATGCTTTTTCCTGGTTTTTCACATTTACCGAGAAACTCTTGAGAAAATCTAAAAATGGCCACCCTAATGTACCTTCCAAGTCAGATTTCCTTTCAGAAAAATTGCTATCATTATAAATTGGAGCAAAACTACTAGTAGAAAAAATGTCCACAGGAAAAAAGTCCATAATATTTTTAACTAATATCTAAATTTCCTACATTTTCCTATTTTCCCCTGTTTTTTTTTTTGGATTTTCATATTTGTTTAGAAAATTTTTATGCAATTCAAAGTGGCACGGTACAATAAATTGTGAAAATAAATAATTATGTATAATCAATAAATCAGTAAATCAAGTATTATCAAAATTGTTCAATAGTATTAGATATTAAAGTAATTTCCTAGTAATAGTTGTAAATGTATTTGAAAATATTTGATTTTTACATTATTTTCTGTGTTGTCAGTTAATGCCTAGACATTGGTGATATCTATTAATAATTTGCATTTACGATATAGACTTAATGCCAAATACTATAACCTAATTTAGACCATTGATGGTAACATAAAAATATATATATTTTGACATTTTAAACAAATTGTATACTATTAACATAGGCAATATTGGATGTTATGCCTAAGAAATTCCTGACTACATGACTGTGTACTACTATTATGGGTCAAAAAATGAGAAAGTTACGAAATATGATTGTGTAGATAAAATTAAGCATGTTTAAATATTTCGTAATTTACTATTTTCGTGAAATTTGAAATTATTCTTATACTATAAAACGATTATAAAAAAAAAATACTATAATATTATGCTCAACTTTTTTTGTTGACATCAACTGAATTGTTTTTAAATCTCATAATATTTGAAAGCTCATAAATTATATTCACGTACATCGAATAATAATAGTGCACAAAATGTTTTCATTCTTACGATTTCCACTTAAAATTGACCTTAACTCATATGTCTAAGAAAACTACTACATTACGCTAAACTTCTTTTATCTGACCACTAAGTACAAGTTATCAGCTTGAATGTTTAAAAAATCCATGAATCACAATAATAATTGTTATTTTAAATTTTATAAGATTTTAAGTTGAACGAGGAATATATTGGTTTTACGATGATGTCTACTATCTTTTTTTATGACGTTATTTCCCGTATTGTGATAATATAAAGATGACTTACTTACAGGTGAACCGTCCTACGGTATATAACTCCTCTAAAAACCACTTCAATCACTATACAATTAACTAATGTGCGCCACTGACCGAATAGTTTAGGATAGCTTGATAATTAGGAAATCTGATTATCTAACTGTATTAAAGGGGTTTGATGACGACGTAAATTTAAGGGGTTCAATTTCGGAAATTTCTAATATCACTGTCTTCAGCCAATATCGTTGTGTTAGACGTAAACGAACATTAGTTTAAATGCGGGTCAATCTGTGTACTGCTACACATCGCGTCATCATCGTAACAGATAATAGGTCAAATTGCAATCGCAAAATTATTTATAGGTTTATTAGAAGGCGTATAATACGATCACACAATCCGTACGCTTTGTATCTAAGATTTTAGCGCAATGTTGCAAGATATCCATAAGGTTACGTAAGTATTTGACTATTTTACTTAGTTGTAGTGTTTTACGTAAACAATTCCTAACTATTAAAGTAACATTTATATCATAACGTACAACAGCCATACAGTCGTTATATATCAAATAAGTTTTTGTTGTATCATTAGGTGAGATATTTTATATTAATTATCTCCGTAATACGTTGTACCTACATTTTACCAAGTCACCAATCGGTAACCATATCGTGTTGTGTAAAATGCGGTGCGTCATAATAAATCAAATTTCTAAATAGTCAATAAAGAAAAAAAAAATATATATATTTTTACATTTCTTTCGATTAAAATATTAATTTTAGAATCTTTGTTAAATTTGCAATTATATTTAACTCCAATTACTGGCATTTTACAAAGAAGGTAATAGAAGCCGTAATTATATTTGGTTAAAATATTGGAATTAAATTATGTAAGAAGTAGATTATTCAAATTACATTAATAAATTATTAGAGAAAATTTAACTCATTTTTTTTAGTCAAGTGTAAATCCCATTGAGAAATTATAATTTTCGATAAATACTAAAACATACGTTCGAAAGCAAACACAGATGGATCGTAGGTGCTTTAACCGATTTTCTCATAAGGAGACCTATAGAGGGATTTTATCTACGCATTATCTACGTTTTTAGTTATCGGAACTTACGTTAAAAACAGAATCTATATACGCTATAGATTCCGTAAATTTTTGGATTTTTTTTTTAAATACTCATTCTAATGAGAATGTCAGAGAATAATAATTATATTATTTCCATTGTGGTTTGTTTAATGGTCTGCACAATTATTTTACGAGCGGAGAGTATCAGCAGTGTCATTAGGGGAACGGAGTTCGAAGAAAAACAACGGGTAGTCCATAGAATACTTGATTCGCGATATTGGATTGTCAAAAATAACATCGGCGCAAACATCATAGCTCAGCAGGAGATATATAACGGTAAACGAATGAAAAAGTTTACGGACTTCACGAATGATGGCATGCTTGAAGTGACGGACGCCGTTGATACCCGTAAGATTTGGTACAAATTATCAGGTGTGATGTATACGGCAATCGGGTGCAAACTCGGTGATATACTCAAGCGTTTATTCGGTAAGGCAACAAAAGTAACTATAGTAAATGCTCCAATTGATGAAATTAATAATACCGTGTTGAAAATTATATCAGTACTACTCGAAATGACATCTATAGTAACGAATTTGATTTATCAAGAGCCAGGGGGTTTTATGACAGTAGCGTTATCGTTAAATATATACCTGAACAGATTAATTCGTGTCAAAAAAGAACCAATTAGATTAGGGAAGTTCAATGTAAGGCGTGCGGATCATGTATATAAACGAATTATCGCAGCACAGTTAAATACAATTGAACGTTTCACTATTATCAATTGCTCCTTAGACGACTACAATAGTGGTGGCAATGAAGACGAAGAGAATATATCGAACGAAAACAAGAGGAAAGAAATAATAAATATATTAGGAGAAGTAGACAATATACTCTACTGGACTGGTTGTCCGACAAACGGAATTTCCGATTTATCGTATTCAACTCACAGTCCGCATGCACATTTTAATGTCATAATTATTCAAATAATCAAAAAATTACGACCCATAATGAATATCGATGAGTCGTTAGAGGACAAAATCGTAAAAGAGTCGAACGAAATCAGTGATATACTGTTGTATATGGATTTTATACTTGATTCGATAATGAGAATCGTTTACCAATCTACTTTGAACATTTTAAAAATAGTTGAAGATTATCAAAACATCGGGACTGAAATGCACAAAAAAAATTTAGAGTCTACGATCAACATTTGGACTAACATAAATGTAACAATGATTTACGATGAGTTGTCTTTACTTATAACGTCCCTGAATTTTTCAATGACTGTTGTTTATTATATCGATTTATTACCGCGAATAGTGAGAAACATAATTGATTTGAAGGACGTGTATGATTTGAAGTTATTAAAAAAGCAAATTGAAGAAAACTTAAACGCCATTTATGTTAAAAAATATCCCGCCGGTCTGATGTTGATGTCTAGCATAAATCAGTACGAAATTAATTTGCATGAGTTTTTAATTAAAATATTGTCTATAGACGAATTTAATTATTTCAATCGTCTTTTGAAACTATTGCAACCATACCATAATGTAAAATACAATGATATGTTCGAAACGAAATTAAACGAAATGAAGTATTCCGTCGTTTATAGTACGAGCAGTAAGGTTGAGGGGTTCTGTAAATCGATCACATTGATGTACGTTGATTTTTATACTATTCATACAAAAATAAAAGAATGCCATAAGAATAAAAGTTGTCTACAACAATTTATCGGGATATTCTCCGGCATTTTGGACACATTTATGGATATGTGGCGAGTAATTAAAAATTCTGAGAATTATGAAAACGATAATCACAAAATAATTATTTCCTACGCGATTCAGTTTTTACGAAATAACTTATCGAATTATGTCGCCGAAGATGGAGGGGAAAAGCTTCAACGAATAGAGTACCTTATTACAAACCTTTTTGATAAATATATAATTTATAACTGTATAAACCCGTTAACCCGAAGTGATCTACATCAATCATACAAACAAACGAAAACCTATAGTTCCAATCGAAAAATTTTAGAAATTAAATCGGAGACTGATTCTAATATTCCAGTATTATCTTCTACCAATAAGAAGTCTACCAAAAAAAAAAATTTGCGAGGTCTCTTGCAGAAACGTAACCGCAAAGATGAAAAATCCAATGAAGGTGTAAGACCTGTAGTTGTAAGCCCAGAAAAACTCATAATTATGTCGATCGATGGGTATGTAAAAGAAATGAGTGAGACCGCTGAAAGTTTTTTTTTTTTCTGGAAAGGGAATAAAATGACAATNTACATCGATTTTCCCGATCACTATTTACCCATCATTAATACTATCGCCAGTGTCGGAAACGTTTATCAACAAGTAGATAATATTTCATTGCGTGTACTGTTGGAAGAATATTTAATAGAAAATGGTGCTTTTCTTTCATTAAATAGTTTTAATCCGAAAGAAAATTCTGCAGACTATTATCTTAACAAGTTAGATCACATTTTCAATATATTGTGGAAAGTCTTCAACGTAAATCCAACATTGGATTGGAAAATTGAACAAAATTTTAATTCATCTTTACAAGATAAATTTGACAAATATCCATTATGGTTGACGAAGAAGTCCCCTGAGATCTCAAATAAAGTCAAACCATGGAAAAACCAAAACAATTTTCCTAAGATTCCAAAATTTTCATCGTAATCGTTATGTTGGAAAACTTTGAAAGTAATTTTCGATTCATTTATTACATTTCTATTTTTAAAAATGGAAATAAAATCATAAATACATTGATGTCATTAGAAATTAGTGTATAAAACATATATTATTTATAATAATAAAAAAACATTTATTTAAAATTAATATTCTTATCTTAAATGGTTCTTATTGTCGTTTTCCAGTCATGCGCCGCTATCTCTCAGTTAGCGTTTGACCGTATATGCTTACTTGTCACTTGCTCATACCGTAACATTCTATTAATTTAAAAGTCGCATGGTTCGTACAGGCACACCACGAATGCTTAAATATACGAAATTATATGTAGAATCTCTACGTACAAAATTATGAGTAGAATCTCTACATGAGTCTTTTGTACTTAATTCTGTAACGTCAGATTTAGATAATGAATAATTTTTGTAGTTGATTTATTTTGTCATAATATACAAATTTGTGTATACTTAAAAATAATAATAATATATAATATAATAATAAGTTATCAGCTTGAATGTTTAAAAAAATCCATGAATCAATATAATGATTGGTATTTTCAAATTTATTAGATTTTGAGTTGAACGAGGAATATATTGGTTTTACGATGATGTCTACTATCTTTTTTTATGACGTTTTTTCTCGTATTATGATAATATAAAGATAACTTACTTATGGGTGAACCGTCCTACAGTATATAACTCCTCCCGTAATACTTTAACTATATGCTAAATCATTAGCTATAAAGTAATAAACTAGACTAAATATAATTATTCAAGTTTTATTAATTACTATCGCGAAAAAATCATCCAAGGAAAGGAAGCAGTATCACACCATTGTCCCCCTAAAAACCACTTCAATCACTATACAATTAACTAATGTGCGCCACTGACCGAATAGTTTAGGATAGCTTGATAATTAGGAAATCTGATTATCTAACTGTATTAAAGGGGTTTGATGACGACGTAAATTTAAGGGGTTCAATTTCGGAAATTTCTAATATCACTGTCTTCAGCCAATATCGTTGTGTTAGACGTAAACGAACATTAGTTTAAATGCGGGTCAATCTGTGTACTGCTTCACATCGCGTCATCATCGTAACAGATAATAGGTCAAATTGCAATCGCAAAATTATTTATAGGTTTATTAGAAGGCGTATAATACGATCACACAATCCGTACGCTTTGTATCTAAGATTTTAGCGCAATGTTGCAAGATATCCATAAGGTTACGTAAGTATTTGACTATTTTACTTAGTTGTAGTGTTTTACGTAAACAATTCCTAACTATTAAAGTAACATTTATATCATAACGTACAACAGCCATACAGTCGTTATATATCAAATAAGTTTTTGTTGTATCATTAGGTGAGATATTTTATATTAATTATCTCCGTAATACGTTGTACCTACATTTTACCAAGTCACCAATCGGTAACCATATCGTGTTGTGTAAAATGCGGTGCGTCATAAAAGATCAAATTTCTAAATAGTCAATAAAGAAAAAAAAAATATATATATTTTTACATTTCTTTCGATTAAAATATTAATTTTAGAATCTTTGTTAAATTTGCAATTATATTTAACTCCAATTACTGGCATTTTACAAAGAAGGTAATAGAAGCCGTAATTATATTTGGTTAAAATATTGGAATTAAATTATGTAAGAAGTAGATTATTCAAATTACATTAATAAATTATTAGAGAAAATTTAACTCATTTTTTTTAGTCAAGTGTAAATCCCATTGAGAAATTATAATTTTCGATAAATACTAAAACAACATACGTTCGAAAGCAAACACAGATGGATCGTAGGTGCTTTAACCGATTTTCTCATAAGGAGACCTATAGAGGGATTTTATCTACGCATTATCTACGTTTTTAGTTATCGGAACTTACGTTAAAAACAGAATCTATATACGCTATAGATTCCGTAAATTTTTGGATTTTTTTTTTAAATACTCNTAATGGTCTGCACAATTATTTTACGAGCGGAGAGTATCAGCAGTGTCATTAGGGGAACGGAGTTCGAAGAAAAACAACGGGTAGTCCATAGAATACTTGATTCGCGATATTGGATTGTCAAAAATAACATCGGCGCAAACATCATAGCTCAGCAGGAGATATATAACGGTAAACAAATAACAAAGTTTACAGACTTCACGAATGATGGCACGCTAAAAGTGACGGACGCCGTTAAAAACCGTAAGATTTGGTACAAATTATCAGGTGTGATGTATACGGCAATCGGGTGCAAACTCGGTGATATACTCAAGCATTTATTCGGTAAGGCAACAAAAGTAACTATAGTAAATGCTCCAATTGATGAAATTAATAATACCGTGTTGAAAATTATATCAGTACTACTCGAAATGACATCTATAGTACCGAATTTGATTTATCAAGAGCCAGGGGGTTTTATGACAGTAGCGTTATCGTTAAATATATACCTGAACAGATTAATTCGTGTCAAAAAAGAACCAATTAGATTAGGGAAGTTCAATGTAAGGCGTGCGGATCATGTATATAAACGAATTATCGCAGCACAGTTAAATACAATTGAACGTTTCACTATTATCAATTGCTCCTTAGACGACTACAATAGTGGTGGCAATGAAGACGAAGAGAATATATCGAACGAAAACAAGAGGAAAGAAATAATAAATATATTAGGAGAAGTAGACAATATACTCTACTGGACTGGTTGTCCGACAAACGGAATTTCCGATTTATCGTATTCAACTCACAGTCCGCATGCACATTTTAATGTCATAATTATTCAAATAATCAAAAAATTACGACCCATAATGAATATCGATGAGTCGTTAGAGGACAAAATCGTAAAAGAGTCAAACGAAATCAGTGATATACTGTTGTATATGGATTTTATACTTGATTCGATAATGAGAATCGTTTACCAATCTACTTTGAACATTTTAAAAATAGTTGAAGATTACCAAAAAATCGGGACTGAAATGCACAAAAAAAAATTAGAGTCTACGATCAACATCTGGACTAACATAAATGTAACAATGATTTACGATGAGTTGTCTTTACTTATAACGTCCCTGAATTTTTCAATGTCTGTTGTTTATCATATCGATTTACTATCGCGAATAGTGAGAAACATTATTGATTTGAAGGACGTGTATGATTTGAAGTTATTAAAAAAGCAAATTGAAGAAAACTTAAACGCCATTTATGTTAAAAAATATCCCGCCGGTCTGATGTTGATGTCTAGCATAAATCAGTACGAAATTAATTTGCATGAGTTTTTAATTAAAATATTGTCTATAGACG
Organism: Cinara cedri; assembly: GCA_902439185.1. Lineage (NCBI taxonomy): Eukaryota > Metazoa > Arthropoda > Insecta > Hemiptera > Aphididae > Cinara > Cinara cedri. Next base: position 8,173 of record CABPRJ010001056.1, on the reverse strand, counting down.
AATTTAATTATTTCAATCGTCTTTTGAAACTATTGCAACCATACCATAATGTAAAATACAATGATATGTTCGAAACGAAATTAAACGAAATGAAGTATTCCGTCGTTTATAGTACGAGCAGTAAGGTTGAGGGGTTCTGTAAATCGATCACATTGATGTACGTTGATTTTTATACTATTCATACAAAAATAAAAGAATGCCATAAGAATAAAAGTTGTCTACAACAATTTATCGGGATATTCTCCGGCATTTTGGACACATTTATGGATATGTGGCGAGTAATTAAAAATTCTGAGAATTATGAAAACGATAATCACAAAATAATTATTTCCTACGCGATTCAGTTTTTACGAAATAACTTATCGAATTATGTCGCCGAAGATGGAGGGGAAAAGCTTCAACGAATAGAGTACCTTATTACAAACCTTTTTGATAAATATATAATTTATAACTGTATAAACCCGTTAACCCGAAGTGATCTACATCAATCATACAAACAAACGAAAACCTATAGTTCCAATCGAAAAATTTTAGAAATTAAATCGGAGACTGATTCTAATATTCCAGTATTATCTTCTACCAATAAGAAGTCTACCAAAAAAAAAAATTTGCGAGGTCTCTTGCAGAAACGTAACCGCAAAGATGAAAAATCCAATGAAGGTGTAAGACCTGTAGTTGTAAGCCCAGAAAAACTCATAATTATGTCGATCGATGGGTATGTAAAAGAAATGAGTGAGACCGCTGAAAGTTTTTTTTTTTTCTGGAAAGGGAATAAAATGACAATCATCGAAATATTTGATGACATTAACGAAAAGAACATGTTTCATTTGTCTTTTTTCGTTAATTACAAAAGCATATTTCACAAATGGATTGTGTCTTCGTTGTTTTATGATATTATCGATTTTCTTCGGTATTTTTCGAGGGCAAAGCATTACGAAGAGCTTGTTCACGAATCGTTTTCGATATATTTAAGAAATTTGAGGTACATCGATTTTCCTGATCACTATTTACCCATCATTAATACTATCGCCAGTGTCGGAAACGTTTATCAACAAGTAGATAATATTTCATTGCGTATACTGTTGGAACAAAATTTAATAGAAAATGGTGCTTTTCTTTTATTAGATAGTTTTAATCCGAAAGAAAATTCTGCAGACTATTATCTTAACAAGTTAGATCACATTTTCAATAAATTGTGGAAAGTCTTCAACGTAAATCCTACATTGGATTGGAAAATTGAACAGAGTTTTAATTCATCTTTACAAGATAAATTTGACAAATATCCATTATGGTTGACGAAGAAGTCCCCTGAGATCTCAAATAAAGTCAAACCATGGAAAAACCAAAACAATTTTCCTAAGATTCCAAAATTTTCATCGTAATCGTTATGTTGGAAAACNAATAGTTTTAATCCGAAAGAAAATTCTGCAGACTATTATCTTAACAAGTTAGATCACATTTTCAATAAATTGTGGAAAGTCTTCAACGTAAATCCTACATTGGATTGGAAAATTGAACAGAGTTTTAATTCATCTTTACAAGATAAATTTGACAAATATCCATTATGGTTGACGAAGAAGTCCCCTGAGATCTCAAATAAAGTTAAACCATGGAAAAACCAAAACAATTTTCCCAAGATTCCAAAATTTTTATCGTAATTGTTATGTTGGAAAACTTTGAAATAATTTTCGTTTCATTTATTACATTTCTTTTCTTAAAAATGGAAATAAAATCATAAATACATTGATGTCATTAGAAATTAGTGTATAAAACATATATTATTTATAATAATAAAAAAACATTTATTTAAAATTAATATTGTTATCTTAAATGGTTCTTATTGTCGTTTTCCGGTCATGCGTCGCTATCTCTCAGTTAGCGTTTGACCGTATATGCTTACTTGTCACTTTGTCATACCGTAACATTCTATTAGTTTAAAAGTCGCATGGCTCTTAGAAGCACTTTACGAATGGATAAATATACGAAATTATAAGTAGAATCTCCACATACAAAATTATGAGTAGAATCTCTACATGTGTCTTTTGTACCTAATTCTGTAACGTCAGATTTAGATAATGAATAATTTTTGTGGTTGATTTATTTTGTTATAATATACAAATTTATGTATACTTAATTATAATAAATTTGGAATTTATTTATTCATGGGAGAGCCATGATCTTTTTTTTTTTTTAAACTTTACGTACGCTTGAACCAAAAACGTCAAGGAACTTCTAAGCAAGGTTTTGGTATTTTTATTTGTAATAGTTTAGATTTTATTATTTTATGCGAATAATATCTATAGTGATAATTAAGCCTTTTAAGAAAAGTAAGTTATATTTATTCACTCCCGATAAGGTACTTGGTTACTTTTCGTTACTTTTCGGTTTACTTTACGGCCTACATCACATATGGTGGGTAAAACACCATATATTATATATCATACAAGTGTAATATGTTCAATATTAGGTTTTTTGCAAACATCTGGCAAATGTAAAAAATCTGTTTTTTTAAAATATACTGGGAGTTTGACTATGCGTGCTCACCCAATTATTTTGGTTACATTTTGAATACATTCAAATTCTGATTTTTGGAATATTTAAGTGAGTTAATGCCGACATTTTCGAATATTTATATTTTTCACAATACTTAAGGAGTATCATGTGGTGATACCAACATTTGTTTTTCAAAGAAAACCTATGTTAGAAATTCCATAAATATACCGAGTATTACTTTAAAGAAATTTTGGTGTCAAAATGACAAGTTGACTAACGAGCACGAGTCAAAAGCTCACTTAAACAACAAATCTGTTGAAACCTGTTCTCAGCGGTGATACTAACTCTAAAGACAGAGATGGCAAAACTCATTTAGAAAATAGGGCTACTTATGGTGAGAGTTTGAGACTATTCTGATTAGGGCTTAGTTAGCAATTGTTTTATAAATTTACAATATAATTGTTATTAATTCTGAATGAAAAAATAATTTACCATTTGTAGTAATTTTAATAAACTCAATCGTACAAACGTAACCTTAAACATTTATATAAAATAAAAGAGTTAAAACGGGATATTTCTGTCACCAAGAACGTAGCCAAGGGGGCTAAGGAGACTTATCCGTTATTGTCTGTGTTGCTTAATTTTTTTTTGGCTATTTAAGCCATATAAATTTTGTTATATTCTATGGTTCTTATATTTATATGGTCTATAAATCGTTTAATATTTAATTTTAAATAAAAATATTAATATATTTTACTAGCAAAGACGTAAATGAAGTAACTAACGGATATGCCAAGCCAACAACGACATTTTTAATCATATCAGATAATATACGCTATTGACTAGGAAGTAACGTTAATGTCCATTATTTCCAGGTAATGATGCATTAAGTAATATTTCCTAGGTAATGAAGATAATTCCGTACTGTTTTAGATATAATTGATAAAAAGACGTCCTAGAATAATGGAGTCAAGTGCAGTTACTGATATAAGTATTTTAATGTATACCTAAAAGCAAAGATAAACCATTGCTAACCAAAATATTTAGTTGATAGTGATACTTTGTCAACAATATATTGTCATATTACAGTAAAAGTAATTAAATAGGCAATAATTATTTTCTTTAATAATATTTGTTAAATATACCAATTTTTTCGTTTTTTCTACGTTTTTCCCATGCTTTTTCCTGGTTTTTCACATTTACCGAGAAACTCTTGAGAAAATCTAAAAATGGCCACCCTAATGTACCTTCCAAGTCAGATTTCCTTTCAGAAAAATTGCTATCATTATAAATTGGAGCAAAACTACTAGTAGAAAAAATGTCCACAGGAAAAAAGTCCATAATATTTTTAACTAATATCTAAATTTCCTACATTTTCCTATTTTCCCCTGTTTTTTTTTTTGGATTTTCATATTTGTTTAGAAAATTTTTATGCAATTCAAAGTGGCACGGTACAATAAATTGTGAAAATAAATAATTATGTATAATCAATAAATCAGTAAATCAAGTATTATCAAAATTGTTCAATAGTATTAGATATTAAAGTAATTTCCTAGTAATAGTTGTAAATGTATTTGAAAATATTTGATTTTTACATTATTTTCTGTGTTGTCAGTTAATGCCTAGACATTGGTGATATCTATTAATAATTTGCATTTACGATATAGACTTAATGCCAAATACTATAACCTAATTTAGACCATTGATGGTAACATAAAAATATATATATTTTGACATTTTAAACAAATTGTATACTATTAACATAGGCAATATTGGATGTTATGCCTAAGAAATTCCTGACTACATGACTGTGTACTACTATTATGGGTCAAAAAATGAGAAAGTTACGAAATATGATTGTGTAGATAAAATTAAGCATGTTTAAATATTTCGTAATTTACTATTTTCGTGAAATTTGAAATTATTCTTATACTATAAAACGATTATAAAAAAAAAATACTATAATATTATGCTCAACTTTTTTTGTTGACATCAACTGAATTGTTTTTAAATCTCATAATATTTGAAAGCTCATAAATTATATTCACGTACATCGAATAATAATAGTGCACAAAATGTTTTCATTCTTACGATTTCCACTTAAAATTGACCTTAACTCATATGTCTAAGAAAACTACTACATTACGCTAAACTTCTTTTATCTGACCACTAAGTACAAGTTATCAGCTTGAATGTTTAAAAAATCCATGAATCACAATAATAATTGTTATTTTAAATTTTATAAGATTTTAAGTTGAACGAGGAATATATTGGTTTTACGATGATGTCTACTATCTTTTTTTATGACGTTATTTCCCGTATTGTGATAATATAAAGATGACTTACTTACAGGTGAACCGTCCTACGGTATATAACTCCTCTAAAAACCACTTCAATCACTATACAATTAACTAATGTGCGCCACTGACCGAATAGTTTAGGATAGCTTGATAATTAGGAAATCTGATTATCTAACTGTATTAAAGGGGTTTGATGACGACGTAAATTTAAGGGGTTCAATTTCGGAAATTTCTAATATCACTGTCTTCAGCCAATATCGTTGTGTTAGACGTAAACGAACATTAGTTTAAATGCGGGTCAATCTGTGTACTGCTACACATCGCGTCATCATCGTAACAGATAATAGGTCAAATTGCAATCGCAAAATTATTTATAGGTTTATTAGAAGGCGTATAATACGATCACACAATCCGTACGCTTTGTATCTAAGATTTTAGCGCAATGTTGCAAGATATCCATAAGGTTACGTAAGTATTTGACTATTTTACTTAGTTGTAGTGTTTTACGTAAACAATTCCTAACTATTAAAGTAACATTTATATCATAACGTACAACAGCCATACAGTCGTTATATATCAAATAAGTTTTTGTTGTATCATTAGGTGAGATATTTTATATTAATTATCTCCGTAATACGTTGTATCTACATTTTACCAAGTCACCAATCGGTAACCATATCGTGTTGTGTAAAATGCGGTGCGTCATAAAAGATCAAATTTCTAAATAGTCAATAAAGAAAAAAAAAAAATATATTTTTACATTTCTTTCGATTTAAATATTAATTTTAGAATCTTGGTTAAATTTGCAATTATATTTAACTCCAATTACTGGCATTTTACATAGAAGGCAATAGAAGCCGTAATTATATTTGGTTAAAATATTGGAATTAAATTATGTAAGAAGTAGATTATTCAAATTACATTAATAAATTATTAGAGAAAATTTAACTCATTTTTTTTAGTCAAGTGTAAATCCCATTGAGAAATTATAATTTTCGATAAATACTAAAACAACATACGTTCGAAAGCAAACACAGATGGATCGTAGGTGCTTTAACCGATTTTCTCATAAGGAGGCCTCTAGGGGGATTTCATCTACGCATTATCTACGTTTTTAGTTATCGGAACTTACGTTAAAAAAAGAATCTATAGCGTGTAACTTTCAAATATAAAAAATTTTTGGATTTTTTTTTTCAAATAATCATTCTAATGAGAATGTCCGAGAATAATAATTATATTAATTTCATCGTGGTTTGCTTTATGGTCTGCACAATTATTGTACGAGCGGAGCGTATCAGCAGTGTCATTAGGGGAACCGAGTACGAAGAAAAACTACGGGTAGTCCAAAGAATACTCGATTCGCGATATTGGATTGCCAAAAATAACATCGGCGCAAACATCATAGCTCAGCAGGAGATATATAACGGTAAACGAATAACAAAGTTTACGGACTTCACGAATGATGGCACGCTAGAAGTGACAGACGCCATTAATACCCGTAAGGGTTGGTACAAATTATCAGGTGTGATGTACACTGCAATCGGGTGCAAATGCGGTGATACACTCAAACGTTTATTCGGCAAGGTAATAAAAGTACCTATAGGCAATGCCCCAATTGATGAAATTAACTATACCGTATTGAAAATTATATCAGTACTACTCGAAATGACATCTATAGTACCGAACTTGGTTTATCAAGAGCCAGGGGGTTTTCTGACAGTAGCGTTATCGTTAAATATACACCTGAATAGATTAATCCGTATCAGACATGAAGCAATTAACCTGAAAATGCTCAATGAGTACCATGCGGATCATGTATATAAACGAATTATTGCAGCACAGTTGAATACAATTGAACGTTTCGCTATTTTCAATTGCTCCTTAGACGACTACAATAATGGTGGCAATGAAGACGAAGAGAATATATCGAACAAAAACACGAGGAATGAAATTATAAATATATTAGAAGATATAGACAATATACTTTACTGGACTGGTTGTCCGACACACGGGATTTCGGATATACTGTATTCAACTCACAGTCCGTATGCACATTTTCACGTCATAATTCTTCAAATAATCGAAAAATTACGACCCATAATAAAAATCGATGAGTCGTTAGAGGACAAAATCGTAAAAGAGTCGAACGAAATCAGTGATATACTGTTGTATATGGATTTTATACTTGATTCGATAATGAGAATCGTTTACCAATCTACTTTGAACATTTTAAAAATAGTTGAAGATTACCAAAACATCGGGACTGAAATGCACAAAAAAAATTTAGAGTCTACGATCAACATCTGGACTAACATAAATGTAACAATGATTTACGATGAGTTGTCATTACTTATAACGTCCCTGAATTTTTCAATGTCTGTTGTTTATCATATCGATTTACTATCGCGAATAGTGAGAAACATTATTGATTTAAAGGACATTTATGATTTGATGTTATTAAAAAAGAAAATTGAAGAAGTCTTAAACGCCATTTATGTTAAAAAATATCCCGCCGGACTGATGTTGATGTCTAGCATAAATCAGTACGAAAACAATTTGCATGAGTTTTTAATTAAAATATTGTCTATAGACGAATTTCTTTATTTCAATCGTCTTTTGAAACTATTGCAACCATACCACAATGTAAAATACAATGATATGTTCGAAACGAAATTAAACGAAATGAAGTATTCCGTCGTATATAGTACGAGCAGTAAGGTTAAGGATTTTTGTGTATCGATCTCAGTGATGTCCTTAGATTTTTATACTATTCATACCAAAATAATAGAATGCAATAAGAATACAATTTGCCTACAACAATTTATTGGGATATTCTCTGGCATTTTGGATACATTTAACGATATGTGGCGAGAAATTACAAATTCTGAGGATTATGAAAACGATAATCACAAAGTAATTATTTCTCACGCAATTCAGTATTTACGAAATAACTTATCGAATTATGTCGCCGAAGATGGAGGGGAAAAGCTTCAAAGAATAGAGTATTTCATCACAAATCTTTTTGATAAATATCAAATTTATAACTGCATAAACCCTTTAATGCGAAATAATATATATCAGTCGTACAAAAAGTCTGAAACCTATACTACTGATCAAGCAATATTAGATATCAAATCGGAAAAATATTTTAATATTCCAGTACTATCTGATACCAATATGGATTTTACCGAAAAAATCAATTTGCGTAGTCTGTCGCAGACACGTAACCGCAATGATGAAAAATCCAATGAAGATGTAAGACCTGTAGTTGCAAGCCCTGAAAAACTCATAATTATGTCGATTGATGGGTATGTAAAAGAAATGGGTGAGACTGCTGAAAATTTTAAATTCTTCTGGAAAGGGAATAAAATGACAATCAT
>CABPRJ010001052.1:0-21651 GCA_902439185.1 Cinara cedri | reverse complement strand
AGTTTACAATATTATCAATAGTAATTTAGTAAACATGAAGCAACTGGTGCTATAGTAAGTAAGACTCGGAACTTATTGCACTTAAAATTCACAAAAAAAAAAAACTTAAAAAGGTTAAAAAAAAGTCTCGAAACAAAGCATACAAAACATTTCAAGTACATATTATTAAATCTCATAGTAAAAGGGTTTAAACTTCCCAAGTCGAACGACTCTAAATAATTAAATTAGTTTTCACAAGACAAATTATTAACAAAAAATTATTTTGTTTAAATATTATTACATATATTAAAAAAAAATTAAAAATAATTTTGGGTTAATAATTTGTGTGGCGTTAGAAAATTATATTAAATAAGTTAAAGCCGTTAGAGGCGGAACGTTTAAACCCTTTTACCATTTCTGCTTTTTAAATATTTTTATGTGCTTTTTTTTAACGTTTTTGAGCAGTTTTATGCGGATTTTTAATCAGTATCTCAATATTGAGAGAATCGGTAAATTTTAGTTTGTAAATTCTATTATTTACCAATAGCCGCTTGCAGAAGTTTTTCGGGCATAAACACATCTGCGCCAGACGCATCTGAACTGGGCTCATTTGATTCATGTATTTCCTTAAATTCTATAATAGATCATAAAATTTTTATATTTGGTTAATATTAAATAAGAAAACGAAGAATTCGCTGAATTCAGGAAATTTTTTCTGAGATTAATTAAGAAACTATATTATACAATTTTCCAATTATACTGAGTTGTTTATATTCCAACAGTTTTTACTTACCTTTCCCCCCGTCAACTACGTGTAAAAAACCCTCGGTAAGAAAAAAAAATTCACCTTAGAATAGTTGTGATATCAAAAAGAGGTTTAGTAATTGTTAAAATTCTTTAGTATAGAAATTGTTTATAACTGTTTGTATTTGATAAGTGTGATAATTGAATACAATTAACTTAACATAGCTTGGCGACTTCTAATATTTAAGACTACAAATAAATATAAAATACTGACATTAATATTATTTACATCCCTATTTTATAATTTATTAATATTACCATAATACTATTTAAGAATATTATGGAAAAATACATAGACGCAAAATAAAATAAAATAACCAAAAAAATTGACGGACATATAGTGTATACTGTACAGGTACAAGCAAATATATCCATAATAATAGCCTAAGTAATTTTGTCTTCAGTTTCTGGATTTTACAATAGGTGGCGAGCGAGTCATTTAAAAAAAAGCTTTTCCACTGATGTATAGTAGAAAAGTTATACAAATAGATTCTGGCTAAATGTACATACTAAATATAATGAATCGCTGTTTGTTTTATTACCTTTAATATTTTCAGGACTACTAATAATGTCTTCATTTTTCTTCTCAACTTCTCGAGGAAACCCGTAAAAAAACACTTGTGACGTTTCGGTCTCAGAAACGTCTGGTTCCTTTAGTAAAATGCTATCTGCAATTTAATGGTTTAAAATATTATCAATAGTAATTTAGTTAACATAAAGCAACTGGTACTATAATAAGTATCACTCGGAACTTATTGCACTTAAAATTCACAAAAAAAAAAAACTTAAAAAGGTTAAAAAAAAGTCTCGAAACAAAGCATACAAAACATTTCAAGTACATATTATTAAATCTCATAGTAAAAGGGTTTAAACTTCCCAAGTCGAACGACTCTAAATAATTAAATTAGTTTTCACAAGACAAATTATTAACAAAAAATTATTTTGTTTAAATATTATTACATATATTAAAAAAAAATTAAAAATAATTTTGGGTTAATAATTTGTGTGGCGTTAGAAAATTANCAATATTGAGAGAATCGGTAAATTTTAGTTTGTAAATTCAATTATTTACCAATGGCCGCTTGCAGAAGTTTTTCGGACATTAACACATCTGCGCTAGACGCATCTGAACTGGGCTCATTTGTTGATTCATGTATTTTCTTAAATTCTATAATGGATCATAACATTTTTTTATTTGGTTAATATTAAATAAGAAAACGAAGAATTCGCCGAATTCAGGAAATTTCTTCTGAGATTAGTTAAGAAACTATATTATACCGAAACAGTCAATTTATCTTAAGGCCGCAAACTAAAATAATGTTGTTTTAAACTTACGTAAATGCGATTCATTTGTAAACTTAAATTTTTTAAATCCGTTGGAAGTTTTCTTAACTAATGATGATTTTCTTTTTACTGTTTTCAAATCATTCGTTAGGTTCACATCAGAAATTGCACAGAATCGAATAGCAAAATTGACGAACATAACATGGATACAAATTAATATATAAAATATCTATCTTAGATTATATAAAAAAAAATTAATGAAAAATCTAAATTTTTTATTTTTGTTGTGTTGAAATAAAATAAAATATATAATATAACATTTATAGCGCAGTTGTCCAATAATTATTACAAATAAAAAAAAGAAAGAGTTGATACTGAAGATGGGAGTGGCCACTGTAGTAGATGAGAATTTGGGAAGGTGGGTTAATTAGTTGATTGATCAAAATATCCAGTAGAATTAAAATGTTTAAATTTTGTTAAATAATTTTTTTACACCGTGTATAAAGAACAACTACTACAATAAAATCCGCAGATATACACAAAAATTATATAGAATATGTGAGTAGATAGTAGAATTATAATTTAATAACTTTTACTGTGAAATAAAAAAAAAGGAATAAGAGCGAATTTGATATCCGCATGCGTCGTAGTCCTCGTCTTAGACAAACACACGATTAACTTTATGCTGTCAGTTTAAATAGTCATTATTTTTATCAAAAGGTAAGAACATTTTCAGATTACGTTTTCGTATACGTCGGTTTTTTTCTCGATAATTTAATAATTTTTCCAAGCGAATTTTTAAATTGTGATATGTCATTTAGCTAGACGTAATTTCTCGCTAAGCAATCAAAATATCGAGAAAAAAATCGATGTATGGATAATGTTCATAACTTCAAGTTTGCCGGTGTTATTCTGTAAGCCGTACGTTTGAAAGACGGGGACGAGCGATAGACACCACAATGATGTGTGGGAAAGCATTATATCGCGTTCTCCTAAATGTTTGATATTAATAAACAATAATGAATAAAAAATACTTACGTTGACGGTCCATGTTAAAGCAATAAACGTTAATTCAAAAAAAAAAAGAATGAATAGATGTTTTTTGAATAGGAAAAATAATATATGAAAAACGTCTGTAAAACAGTGAAAAACTTAAGATATATGATGAATATTTGTGATGCTATACACAAAATGTAGAAATAAGCGAACAAAATTGCGTGGAAATCAATGTAATAAGCAGAAAATATTAATTTGCTCGATGTGCACGCGAATTGTAAACAACTACAATGAACAATTTTAATATTGTCAAATCGGTTTAAACAAATTTTCCGCGTTACGTTCCCTTAACAACCGAATAAATATTATTACCTACAATAAATGTTAAATAAAAATAAATAAATAAATAAATCGAGTGTTCGATCGGCGTGCCACAATTTTTATGTTCCCCCATAATATGATTGACCGTTNGCAGGTTACTTTTAACTGATTTATCTGTATTGCACATTACACATATTTTATTTAACAGTAGTAACTTTAAGAGAATCCAAATATTAAAAAAAAGGTCCACAATTCAAGCGTTCACGGGACGTTCAGTGGCGTATATAGAAATCAATTTGATGGGGGGGGGGTTTATAAAAAAAAGCTTTTGGGTTTCAGTTAATACATAGATCAAATAGATTCATAAATACGCACGTATGCCGTACAAATCATAAATTTCAGGGGGGGGGGGGCTGGGACCTCTGAAACCCTCGAATATCTCGTCAACGGCTTGACGGAAATCAAAAATGCCAACACTAAAATTTATTTTAACTAATACTCCGTAAACTTGTGTCAATAAAGGTTACCGTTTGAAAATCGAAAGCAGGTTTTACCTCCGCAAATAAGGTGCATAATTGTTTCTTAAAATGTATTCTAGAAATCAAATTCCCAAAAAATCAACACTTTCCGATATAAACGGACGCCATAACCACGGGCGCCCGGAGGGGGTGCAAGACGGGGCGTCTGCCCCACCCCGAACTTCAAAATGTCAAATATAATGATGTATTTTAAGTACTTTTCGGCGTGCGATTATATTATGCCTTTCCCTGATAAATTCCCCGGGGGCGGCTACGGTACCCACTCGAACGTATCACCAGCTGGTACGGCGGCGGCGGCGGCAACGTGTCGCGAAATAATAATACGTAATAATATCACATTTATATATCGCGTACGTTTCGTATCTTCCGAAATAATAATACGAGTATATCGTAATATCGTGATGATATTTACGGCGTTTTTATCGGCGCTGTCGGTCGTCGCGGCCGAAAATAACGTCAACGGTCGTTTTTTTTTTTTTTTTTCTTCTGTCCCCGTCCTATTACAACGGACAACATAATGCTGGCGACCGGCTGCGGCGTCGCGTCGCGTCGTCGGCGGGTAAACGTTACGGAACATTTTGAAACGCGCAGGTAACGCGCGCTTCATCGCCAACGTGCCGCCGGCCCCTATTGTACCGCGTGCGTGCGTGATGAATATTATTGTCGTGTAAGGGAGCCGGACACGTGCATTGTGCCGTGTTATTGTCGTACCGGTCGAAGGCGACCCGGAGACCGAACATAAATAACACCGTAAACCGTGTTATAATGGTGCTGCACCGCAATAAATAACGTTCGTAAAACGCCAGCGACGGAAATAATAAGCAGAAAAACCGTAATAATAAAGAGGATTTTTTTTTTTTTTGTTTGATTATAATTCGGGACGCGCTCGATATCAAACATAATAACAGTTGCATGGGCACCTAAGGAAAAAAAACCCGGCGCCTCGGCGTCGTCGTCGGCGAGCGGTGTCGCCGCGTCTCATTGTGAGCGCGCGAAGGGACCGGGCTACGGGCGCCCCGAGTACACATACGGGAAATCATTTATTGCGTCCGTGCGATGTTACCGGCGTTTGCCCGCCCCTGTAATAAAATCGCCGGCGTTTGCCCGCCCCTGTAATAAAATTACCGGCGTTTGCCCGCCCCTGTAATAAAATACGCGCGTTACGTACGGCGCGACGTGACGTCGGCGTACGCGTCCGGCGTCCGCTGCCGGCCGGCCCGCGGTATTTCGCTTTGGGTCGGCCGGGCAAACGCACGCGAACCGACGCACGGAAACGCGTACGACATCCGACAAATACGTAACCCGAACGGTATTTTAGCGGGAAAACGATGCGCCCCGGAAAACAATACCGTCAGATAACATTAGGCCATATGACCGGAACCGTGTCACGTCCGAAACGTTAATGTTTCGTCGGCAACGTGTTTCGCCCGGAGAATACACCGTCCGAACGTGTTCAATTTGAGAATATTTCATCCGAACTGAATCCGAAAAACAATCAAGTCGAAAATATTTTATCCGAGGTAATCGGTAAAGAAAAAAAAAACAACGTAAAAATGACGGACATATTTCGCGCGTGGGTGAACGATTGTTGTAGGCGAAAAGTGGGAGTGATAAAGTAGATGGGAAATTTAAAGCATATGTCTGTACGCAATGATTAAACATTGCTAAAGAAAAATCGATTCTTAGCGGAGTTCGTTTGATAGTGTGACTTTGTCGACAATATATATTAATATGTCACATTATGGTAAAATAATTAAATATTCATTATATTTTTTCTTTAATTAGTTTTTGTTTAATATTGTACCTATTTTCCCGTTTTCCCAGTTTTTCCACGTTTCTCTCCGGTTTTTCACATTTATTGGAAAAATCAAAAAATAACCTCCTTAAAGTACCACCCCAGTCAGATTTCCATCAGAGAAAGTGCTACACTTGTAAATCGGAGCAAGGTTTCCGGTAGAAAAGTTATTCACAGATGGATAAAAAAAAAACTAACATCATTGTAAAACCAATACATTCCTCGCTCAACTCAGAATCTAAAACGATCACAGTAATAAGATAAAAAAAGTCAAATGTATTTTACTTAAAAATATTGGTGGCTAACTGCAGGCTGCCGACCGAGGATCAAATAACTTTCGTCGTATTGCTATTTATTCCAAAGGCGCCCCGTGGATTGTTTTCTTTTTTTGAGGAGTTGCTAAATATATTATCACTGAGTAATAGTGTTTGAACAAACATTATACGAAGAACATTTAAGTGGAAAAACAGGTATACCAAATTTTGTATCAGCTATACTGCTATAGGCTATACCCATTTATGATTTATTGTTATTTTTATTATTATTGCCTTAAATTCACTTAAAACTAATGTTTGTGATTTTTAAGTAAAATACATTTAACGTTTTTTACCTTGTCGTATTTTACCCTTGTCGGTTTTTGCCGTGTCGTTTCGTATATTGTACTTTCGTATTTATTAATTTTCGGATAAAATAGGTTTTATTGAAATATTTTCGGACACCACACAGTCCTTCAGCGAAACACTTCCTACCTATCTGTTATCTGTGGCGTATTTTTTTATTTCTGTTTAGAACACTATATTTTCGAATATAAGTATTGGAAAATACCGGTTTTAACTATACTTGAAAAAATCCAAAAATCAGAATTTGAACATATTGCAAAATTACTAAATTTTGCAAAATAACCAAAAAAATTGATTGAGCACGCTTAATGAATCACCCTGTATAGATATCGAGTAATTTAATTTATATCTGTACGCGACGATAACCCAACGCTAACGAAACGTGATTTTCGAGTGGGGTATTATTATTCCAGTTGTATTTTATCCTTGTTGCCGAGGTGATCCGAAAATAAACAAAAATTATTCAAAAAAATGACCAGTTTATCACTCTCAGATTTGTTAAGAAAACTACTTACATGGCTAACGAAAAACGACTCGGAGTGAAATTCGGTAAGGTATACATTTTGAAATGCCGTAATTTTTACGATTTTCAACAAAGCGCTTATGAAAAGAAAAAAAAACTAATACTTTTAACACTCATTTTTTTTTTATTTAGACCACTAAGTACAACTTATAATGTACCTCGTAATGTATTTTTTGTTAGATTTTCAGACATTTCTATTAAGTATTATAATTTTAATACAGATCCAAATAAAAATACGTATAAAAACACGAAAATATGAAATACCTATAAATATAATATAAAAACTATATAAATATTTTGTGAAAACTACAGGTAGATAATTTGAAAAATTCAAATCTTTCGTCTTTTGATTTTTCCCAATTATTAAAAAAACTGCTCTAAATAACAAAAAGTAACTTTCTCTGTCAGTGGCTATGTATTAAATGTAACAAAATCGATCTCTTATTATTTTTAGATTGGAGTAAGATTTCCGGTAAAAGACATAGTTTGCGAAAATTAAATATCCTAGGACAATGGAAACTGGTGCAGCCACCGTTCAAGGCACAAGTTGGGAGGGTGGTAGAGGGAAAATTGAATGTATACCTGTAAGCAACCAATAAATATATTTTCGATTGTGACGAATGTACTTGTTTCTCAAGAACTTCAATATAAACTAATGTGTACAATCTCGCAATTGATAATAGACAAAATCACTACAACACTTTATCTGATCGTAATAGAATCGTCGATTGTCGCACAACAATTATTTAATAACGGCCGGTTTGCTTTACAACCCGTACATTAGCATTGTTTCGCTTCTCCGTCGCGAAAACCCTCTACAACGAGAGTAGTCTCTCGGGGGCCCTTAAGATTCGTTTAATAAAGAGCTCTCGGATTTCCTGATCTATAAATGCAACGTCGCAATTCCTACAACAGGGGGTTATCAAATTGTAGATGTACGGAATCTGTTGTGGCGGAAAACGGAAACGCGCAGTCGTTATTGCCGGCGGTAAACGGACGGGTCGGTTTCGACGGAAACCGGTGGCGCCCGAAACATCCCGTCCGCACGGCCGTATTGTAAAATTCGAAACGACACGTCGTGCTGCACGAATCGTCCGTCCGGGAATCGAAACATTACACGACCGCAGTGTAACGTGCAATAACAACGCAAGAACCCGAGACCGCCATAAAGTACGCGTATCAATAGCCGCCCGCGGTTATTATCGGCGGTATCGTTTTCAAATAATAATAATAAAAGAACGGTATTATTGTGCGCCGGTCTGTTCCGTGACGGTACCCGGTACATCCGTATTATTGCGATATCGATAGATGGTGTAATAGTCGCTCTACGGATAACAAACCGACTGCGAGACGACGCGACCCTCGGACGAGAACGGTCCGGCGGGAGAATGGAAAAGAACAGAAAAAAAAAATTGTCCTTTTCCGTCGCGTTACACAATGCAACGTAACTCATTGTACGCGCGGGTATAACAATATTACTATAGGCGCATTATCACGCACGGCAATAATAACGATAACCGAGATTACGGCCAGTGCGGGCCGGGACGCGCCGCGACGCCGTTGCGCTATTGTGTCGGCGGCGTGCCCGCGCGACGCGACCGGCCGTACAGCCACGAACGCGGCGTTGCGTGTTCCAATCGCGTTGCGGCGAACGCGCCGTAGAAGTGCGGGGCCGCCGGACGCCGGGAAAAACGGCGTGGCGTCGCGTGCCGTGTTTTCGGGCTATCGTGAGAACCGCGTCCGCAAGTCCGTGCGCCGACAGCGCCGAAATCGCGGCGCCGCCGCCCGTTTTATCCGGCCGTGAGTCCGCGGCGGGCCCGCACGAAACCGCCACGGCACTGTTGGCCGTTACCGGCCGTCCCGGCGTAACACACAATAATGTACCACACACTGCGGACGACGCGCGTTCACGTACCCGACCCAAGGGCTCTAGCGCACGTACGAACGTCCCGCGGCGATTTCCTTTGAAAACGGCCGCCTTTTGTGTTCTTTGTTTTTTTTGTTGTTTTTTTTTTTATCCCCCGCTCGTCTACTCCGGGCGACCGGACGCCGTCGTCGGCCCCGTAGCTTTACGTGCCTAAATCTATACACCTACGTCGCGAACCTCGTGTCGGACCGCCGGACGTTTCCGTTGGGCCGAAACGGTTTATTTTTCCTTCGTTCGCCCGGACGGAAACCGCGCGACGACAACGACACGTCATTATGGCGGCCGAAAATGCACCGAGAACAAGTCGACGGCCGGAAAACGCGTTATCGTTATCGCGGACAATATGAAAACGCTCAGATTTTTTCACGCCGCCGTATCCTGTTGGATGCGAATTTTTCGCGCGTTACCGACGCTTCTTCCGGGAAAAACGGAAATCTGTAATTCTTTCTTATATCTATTTACGCGTCTATACTCGAATCAAAATTATCAAATGTAATACGATTCGTATTGAAATCAATAACGAAAAAACGGCACTGACAATTATTACGACACGGAAAATAAACGTCAAAGTCAAAAATCACATTCGTTTTAAGTCAATCAAAGTCAATTGTAATAAAAATCATAAATATCGTATTACTGTATGCTATAGTTAACAAAACTTTTGATACATCTCTCTATTCCCACTTAAATGTTCTTCACATAATGTTTGTTCAAATACTATTTAAAAAATAATATATATACCTCCCATCCCCAACCAAAAAACAAAATCATCCAGGACGTGCCTTTGGAATTTATAGTTATACGACGAGAGTTATTTGATCGGGGGTCAGCAGCCTACAATTAGCCACTGATATTTGTAAATTAAAATTAAAATATATTTAACTTTTTTTAGTTTGCGCTTTTTATTCTTGTCCGGTTTTACCGTGTTATTCTTTACCGATTACCAACAAAAACATGGCGATTATACCCAGACGAGGTAAAACGTTTGATTATGTGTTTTACCAAAAAATATATCTAGTTCATTTGGAACCGGGCGTTTTGGCGTAACCGTTCGGGTTTAATGGAAAAAGGGATACCCCCGATAAGGTTAAGTCCTCCGATAAGATTTTTCCAGAAAAATCTTACCATCTTTTAGATTGTCGTTGTCAAATACTTATACATACCTATTGTCACCCTGCATTTTGCATTTTATTTCTCCTTTTACCTAAACAAGGAAAGCGAAAAAATGCATTTTGGGTGTACCTAAAGTCCCAAGCTATCGCTTGTTCGGACTATTTTAACCGCAAAATATCCCCCGATTAGTTGTGCAAACTTTTCTACCAGAAATCTTGTTCCGATGTAACAAATGTAGCTTATTTTCTGAAAGGAAATTTCATCTACATGATTCTTTAAGGAGGCCATTTTCTAATTTTTCAAGCGTTTCCATAAAATCTGCGAAACCCGGGATAAAATGTTGAAAATGCGGAAAATGTACGAAATCTAAAAGATAATAGTAAAAAAGTATTATGACCTTCTTTTTCTTTTTCTACCAGCAATTTTGCTCCGATTTCAAATGATAGATCTTTTTCTCAAATTAAATCTGACTGGAAAAGTACTTAAGGAAAGTCTTTTTTAGTTGTTCTCAAGAGTTTTCCCAGCAAATGTGAAAAACCAGGGAAAAACACGGGAATACCGGGAAAAACGAGAAAATCGGTACAATATTAAACAAATTTTATTAAAGAAAATATATAATACTTATTTAATTATTTTACCATAATTTGACATACATATATTGTTGACAAAGCATCACTATTAACTAAATTCCGCTCAGAATTTTTTTTTCGTTGGCAATGGTTTATGCTTACAGGTATACATTAAATTCCCTTATGTCTCCTACCCTCCTAATGTTCCACCTAAAACAATGGCTGCATCCGCATGCGAAGTATGTCCGTCTTTTTTGATGTGTCGATTTTGTATTTCATTCAAGTGTTTTGCTTTAATTAATATTAAAATGTGCAACGAGCTCATAAAAATGTTCTTAAAATATGTTTAGTAGATGATGATGTCTAAAAAAATTTTCAACTTTGCCTTCCTATTATATTTTCTAATAGCGATTTCAAGATGTGACAATCTAATGCATATAGAGACTATGCTGCTTCAGACTTCTCAGTAATTTTATATCCACACAGCATTTTTTAATTTTATGCTCACTTCGTCAATAAAATCGAAGTGCTCAGTAACAACACCCAATGGAATTTATTGCTCAGAGAACTCAAAAATGAGTTCTCGCTTTCTTTTTAACATGTTTTCCATTCTTCAACAATTAATAATTGACAAATAATAATAAAGTAAATAAATATGTAAATAGCGTTCTGTGATGTGCCTGATGATGAATTTTTAATTCAAAATCGGTCGTATAATACACGTATCAAAATACTCCAGATGAAACATTCATTCATTTATTTATTTTATTTTTATGTATACATTTTTCAAAAATTAAAATAAATTTATCAAAAAAAAAAACAAATATATGCTCAAAATCTTTTTTTAGTTTGCAATGATTTTTTTATATTAACAAAACGTAAAAAGTTGATGATTTTTTTTTTATTGTGATTCAGTTAAAAATATTCGTAAACTTATAATTTTGACAGTAAACTTAAACTTATAAAACAATCAAAACATGTCAATTTTTTGATTTATTTATAGGCATATTATATTTGCAAGTTGTTATTTAGTAGATACTAAGTGTGTAGACATAATTGTTTGACCAAACAGTTATGCTTGAAAATTTCAAGTACATATTGTTAAAAACAAATTAATTTAATTTAGTTTTTTTTTAAAAAGAATTTTAATATCTAATTTTGACGAAAATCGTGAATATTATGGCCTTTTAAAACATATATAACCAAACTCCACTCAAAATCGTTTTTAGTTAGAAATGATTAACTGTTATATACAGATATACATTAAATTCTCCTATATATCCTGCCTTTCCAACTACTCAACTACAAGGTTAGGTTATCAACTCCTAAGTTCAAGAATAAAGTTGATTTGTTCTAAATTCCAAGAGACACCAACTCTCAATTACCTACGTGGGATTACTCGTTATTAGCAATTTAGTAATTAAAATTTGAATAAACAAATTTTAAATAATAAATAACAAGGGCCATATATTATAGATTATATTTATATGTGATTATATTAAAAAAAAAAAAAAAATGATTATAACATTTTTCTGATAATGTTTTTTCCTAATTATTATAAAAACCCCTTAAAAAATCAAAATATGACCTCTCCAATACAGCAACTAATTACAATTTCATTTCAGAAAAGATGCAACACTGATACATAAGAGCTAGATGTCTGGTAGAAACGTTAATCTCAGGCGCACAAAAAAAAAAAATTCAAAAACGCATTTCATAGTAAAACCAATAAATCCCTAGTTCCACTCTGAACCTAATATTGTATTCAAATATTTTAGGATTATAATAATAAATTACCATGCAGGTTAAAATACGTAGGATATATTTACTCCCGACTGTGTTTTCCAATCATGGATGTGATAAGTATAACGAGGGATATATTTACCCCCTCGAGGTGTTTTTTTTTCGAGTAAAAATACCTTAGGAAATACTTGCCTTGTACGTGCATTTTAACTAAGGACATATTGTTATATGAATTATATACGAAGTTCTTGCCTTCCATTGTTTCGCATTCGTGGACGTTTACAGAACACGTACGTAGAATATATTTCCCGGGAGGGGGAGTAAAAATATACTAATATATAGGTATACTATTTATTACTATGAAATATTTTGGATGCAAGAATAACGTGTTAAACCGGTCCAAAATGCCGCTTTGTGTAATAGGAATAGCCTACCAACTGTCCTGGCTAAGTGGACCCATTTCGAAATCTGTGATGGTGAGATGCAGTACCTATTATAGTACAGAAATGGAAATCTGTACACAAATAAGCACAGTTTTTATTTTGAATTTATTTTCTTTATTTGGTTTAATTTAATAGTTCAGGAATCAAAAAAAAAAATATATATACATAATGCAATTATTTAACAGCATTATTTATCACAATTAACGAAGTACGTACACACCAGAATATAATTTATGTATTCATATCACACCATGACAAAAGTTACAACAACAATATTATTTTAATTTATTTGTTAATCTTGATTAATGACAATAATATTATGTAAGTACAATAACACACATATTAATTCTCAATTTTTTAAAGACTTATCCTGGTATACATAAAATTACAGGCCTTTTTTTCCGCACCACGTTACTGAAGACACTTGAATTTTTTTACGATTTTTTTTTCACTGAATCGTTCCAAATACTTCCTTGAGTGTTTCCATGCCACCAATTATTCTCAAATTCAATCCCTAAAGTAGTTAAAAAGGGGTTTTTAGGTATTTTTAGTGTGAATGTCTAATTGGTTATTTATTTCTGTTTATCCAGGTGCATTATCTATTTTCTTTAATAATATTTGTTTAATACTGTATATATTTCCCCGGGTTTTCCCATGAAAACAGCTGGGAAAGTCAAAAACTTACCTCCCTAAAGTAACACCCCAAAATAATTTCCATTCAGAAAAAGTACTATGATTGAAAATCGAATAAAAATTTCTTATAGAAAAGTTGTCCGTAGAAAAACAAATTATAAAATAAAATATCATAGTTTTAAAATAAAAAGATTCGTTTTTGCGTTAAATTATGTTAAAAAAAAAAAACAAATATTACGAAAACCGTTTTTAGAGATTCAGTGCTGTTCCGTAACTATTGTTGTTACGTAGAGTCAGGTTTAAGATAAATGAGTAAACACAGTATTTTACAAGTACATTTCGCTTTTAAGTAAATGTACAAGTCTGTCTGGCGTGAAGGCGCTTGCAAGATGACAGTGCTCCGACTCGTCTGAAAATGGGTTCCCGGCGGCCGGTATATGTACCCCGGACTCCCCAGCAAAAGACGCGCTTAGTTCGCGCTTTTCGACCACGCGTTATTGCGCCGGTCGAGTGATAACCTCACACGTCGGCCCCCCGCATCCGGGCCGTGCGTGAATGCTGCGCATAAATATCTCGCCAAAACGGTTTGTTCGCGGTCGTTCGTATCGCGCCGGAGCCTCGGTGGACAGTTGCCCGGTCCGTTCGGTGCGCCCGAGATCGGCAGCAGCTGAGGTGGATTTCGACAACCCGTGCCCGTCCGGAGAACGGAGCCTTGGTACCGAACAACTTCTCCCCCGTTTAATTTGACCTCACGAATAACGCCGTGGCCCGTACTCACGTGTATAATACCCCATTGCTGCGCCGTATAATATCATATTTATAATATTTAAAAGGAAGCGAACCGACGCCCGTAACATTGTTGAACGACAACGGTATTCTCAATCCGATTTACTAGAATTAATTAATTGTGATTAATACGCCTTTCGCATTTATACGATTGAACGTTTTGATTAAAAACGCGTGCAAAAAGGCCAAACCGTAGAATGGATGATAATATGGTCGTCGTGGACAAACAGGCAATTATTATTTATTATTATTATTATAATTATTTGGCAATAGCAAAGCATAACCGGGTGAGCTAGTAAATTATAAGGTACGTATCCTACCTTTCCAACTTCTTACGTACAACAACAGTAGCCGCACCCGTCCCCAGTACCAGCTTTTTTATTCTTTTTTAGATTTGGAACGTCACATGGAATCTCTATTAGTTTTACTACGATGATGTGCACCTACAATTTTTTTTATGTTTTGCGACTGCGAAATATTAATAGGAACAAAATCTCGACTTCTTGTCATTTTTCAACTGAAGTAATATTTCCGGTAGAAAACTTTAGCGCAACACAATGAAAACAGTAACACCACGGCGCGGCGCACCGTAAATATTTGCCATTTTTACCAATAATTTGCTAAATGACCTCCCCAATGCACTCATTATAGAAAATTATCTTTCAGAAAACGTGCTACAGTCAATACTTCGGAGTGAGTTTACCGGTAGAAAAGTTGTTCGCAGACGGCATTAAAAAAGAAAAAGAATTAGATCCCTTGCTACACGCTCCTAATCTAAAACAGTTCGCGTGATCACAATACAGAAAAGCGGACATCTGGAAACGAATGTCGTGTCTATTTATTTTATCACTTCATTAGTGTTAGTAGATAACGCGTATTTATAAATCGCTATAGAACGGCGCGATGTGCGATAACGGTTAGTGACGCGGGACTATCCGCGCACGCGCACGCACGTATATATCTGAACAAGATTTCCAGTAGAATTTCCGTGCACAGGATAAGAAATAACTAAACGTCTCAGTGGACCTAATACGTTTTTCGCTACAACCAGAATTTAAAATAGCCGCTTTTGCGTATTTATTGACACCGGTGTATGGACGCGCCCGTAAAAACGAGGCGAAATGACGGCCGCCATGTAGAAAAGCTAAACAAATAGTTCTGGCCACGATACTGGCAGGCCGAAATCATTTCAACAATAACCATCTATGTACACTGCGGGTTTCCACGCGACGGAGCGCGTTAAAAACGCGATACACGACCGACGGAATTCGTTATCGAAATCGTCTCATTCTGTGAACGGCCGCCGTAGTATACGCATCCTTTTTTTAACTCGCCGAAACGGACCAGTGTGATTTACCGATGACACGTCTACATACAAGATGTTCACTCCGCTCTAATCGACGTTCTCGTGGGTTTTTTTATTTTTTTTTTTATAATATAATATTTATTGTATTTATATTTGTTGCAGCACGTTACCGGTCGACGACGTCAAAGCCCCCGCAGTCTCCACAAAAGGTGGGACTTTGACGGACGACGACCTAAACACGGAAAACCACTGAATTAACGAAAACCACTGAACTGACAAAAACCACTGAACTGACGAAAACCACTGAACTGACGAAAATCACTGACTTGACGAAAACCACTGACTTGACGAAAACCACTGACTTGACGAAAACGGCCACCGTAGTGAACGCGATCGAAGAGCCCAAGTTTGTGGAGACTTTGACGGCCAACGACCAAAATCATTCGGTGGACCGTAACCCCGCATTATTGGTATTGACGGGGCAAAAATGTTTAACAACGCACGGTGTGTAAAACGTTATACCTACAATTTATCGCGATGAAATAATATGTAGTTTTGTAATGGTTCAATTCATATAAACATACATAGTACAATGAAGACTATGTATTTTTCCCGTAACTTTATAATTTGAAAAAAAAAAACAAACACATTTGGTTATATGTATTTCATTTCGATGTACTGCATTTTTTTTTTCAGCCAAAAGAACTGCGTACAGCCGAATAGTAGCACCGAAGTATACCGGCGTCGTCAAGAAGTTCTGCGGAGACGACACCGAGGTAAACATTATAGTTGAATACATGTAAATCGTGTGTTTATGCAATAATACTCGTAACGAAATAGGTTTACTAAATATTTGTTGTATTTTCTCGGCAAGACCGCGATCCCAGAACTGAACCACGTCAAAAAGTATTGGATACAAAGGCACCTACTTTTCGTGCGGTTCGACGCCGGCATACTTCTGGACCACAGTACCCTATATTCGCTGCCCAATAATAATTTATCTTGTTTTGTGTCTTGTGTTCGATTATTATTGTAGTTCGGTTTGCTCTGAAGTTTTGGCGAAGCATATTGCCGACCGGTGTCGGTTTCCAGACGGGATCGCCGTTGACCCGTTCTGCGGCGCCGGCGGCAATGTGATCCAGCTGGCCAAAACTTGTCGCAGAGGTAACGTACCTTTTATACCTACATAATATATTATTTTCGTTTATAATATGAAATAGTGTTTAACTGATTTTTTTTTTTAATTTTTCAATTTACATTAGTGATCGCTATGGATATTGACGGCACAAAACGCGTATATGGATGTGCCGGGAACTAGAATAGGGTTTCGTCAGAACGACTTCTTCACCGGACCGAGTGATCAACGGGCAAATGTAGTGGTCACGTCGCCCCCGTGGGGAGGTCCCGAGTATCTCCGCTAGGACTCGTACAGCTTGTCGGTCATGTGCGAGGTGTACGGGGGCGGCGAAGCCATCGTGCGGATCGTGAGATCGATGGCACCGAAGTTTGGCCTTACATTTGCCTAGAACGGTCGATAAATTAGTTTTCATTATATTTAAACAAAAACGCATTCATCATAAAAAAAAAAAATTTTGTTTATGTTAATTATATTATATAATATATACCTATTAAAATAATAATATTGTTATAGTATAAATCTTTTTAAATCTAAATTCAATTCAATGCCATTTTAAATGTAAAAAAAGGACATACTTTGCACAATGGGTGCAGCCACTGTTGTTGGTGAGAAGTTAGAAATTTAGGATATATTAATTAATTTGTAATTTTTTGTTAAATTAATAATTAATTAGAAAAATTACTTATTAAGTACCTCCCTAGTAAAATTTTCTTTTAGAAATATTGCTATCATTAAAAGGTGGAGCAAAATTACTGGTATAAAAGTTGTGCACAGAAAAAAAGGTGATTTCCCATGTACAACTGCTTTATTGTAATCATTTTCAGTAAAATGTAGACTGCATAAAAATGAACTACAATTTGGTTTAGAATTTGTCCGTCTGACAAAATGAGTCCATTTCTTTAACTTTTCATTATTATTCAGTGGAAACATAAGACAATAAAAATACAAAGTTAAATTATTTATATAGGTACTTATAACAACTATATCTGATATATGCGTTAATTTATACATAAATTATAAATAGTAATAATTTTCTAAAATAAAAACAAATTGTAATTTATTACATTTTAATTTTTAATCTTTAAAAAAATAATTCAAATTTGTATATGAATCAATTAGTTTACAATAGTTTCAAAAAATTGTATACAATTCACAAAATATTGTAATGAATATAAAATATCCAATAGCTGTATGCTTAATTTAAAAATGTAACAGAATTGAATATGGATTATGAATATGGATATTGAATGTAAATGGATAAAGTTCAACTGATATTTTTGTACAGCAACTAGGAAGAATAGAAACATTAAAACATTATGATCTATGACAGAACCGTATTGAAAAATTAATATAGGTAGGTAATAAACACATAATATCATAGTCATTACATTCATTAAATATGTACCGAATAGAATATTATAATTATTAAACGTAATACTTACAAATATTTTTAATTTCCAACGACTTCCTAGAAACGCGTCATGTAACTGACAGCGTGGGACATTATCACTGATAACAGAAAGTCGTTTATAACCGTGGTATTTTTAATCTATGTGTAGTGATTGTTCATTTATTAAACTGAGATTTATAGTGATCACAGATAATTTGGGTAATATTAAAAATATAGCGATTACTATATTACTGATATTATTTGCAACAACTTTTTGTTTTTGGAGTCCGTATGAATCTACACTAATATGCTTTGTTGTAGACACCTATTAGATCGATTGTTATAAAAAAAAAAAATTGTAAATACAACCATATATAATTTGGAAAGGTTGGCAGTAAAATTTAGTATATCGCGCCAATACTGTCTTTCTGTCATTTAAAACATAGTGTCAATACATCAGTTGTTTTGTAGAACTAAGTACACGAACTTCTATTAAATTTCTGGCTACCGAATATAAAATAATATTACATTTTTTATTGTTTTAATAAATTTGCAATCATTATATTATAATTAAATTAAGTATTATAATAATAATAACAAGTTGTATATTTCAATAAGACTTATAGAACGATATTAAGTATTATAATTATTGAACGTACACAATAATTCTAAAAGCACTTTATAATAAATAACAGTGTGCAATTTTCCACACCACCTTCACTATCGGAAAACGTCAATGAATTATTACAAGGAATACAAGAAGTTAAACGAAAATCTTTCGAGGTACTGCACGAGGCGCGTTTTTTTTATAGTGGTATCCCCAAATAGGCCTAATCCACTAAAACGAACCTAAAGCCACTTTTTAGGAGAAGTATGAAATTTACTCACACTGTCCTCTATGCATGACACACGGAAGTTCGACAAATTATAAATCCGGAATTCTTTTTCATAAAACGTGTAATTTTTGGACGTTTAAAATTAAAACTAATTGAAATACATTTTCATGCAATTAGAACCCTTAAAAAAGTAGAAATATACGTTAAGAAACATAAAACCATTTGGTTATTATTTATTAACTAAAATTTATTGATACAAGATATTATTTTTAAAATCGGTTTAACGTTTAAATCTGTATTAGTATTATTTTTCTTTAATTTATTGTGTATGTGTAATTCTTCTAAAACTGAATTGATATAAATCTTCGTATCTTATTTTAACATTTCTGTTTGTATCACCTATATAAAAACTATTAAAGTTACATTTAGATT
Source organism: Cinara cedri (assembly GCA_902439185.1). Lineage (NCBI taxonomy): Eukaryota > Metazoa > Arthropoda > Insecta > Hemiptera > Aphididae > Cinara > Cinara cedri. Next base: position 2,474 of record CABPRJ010001052.1, on the reverse strand, counting down.
TATGAATACTAGCATTTTCAAAAGAAGGGGTATCCTTGTGAAATTTTTAGTTCTATTGTTTAAAATATGTTTCAATAAATTAGTATTAGTCTTAAAATCATTTTTTTACATTATTTGTATTATTGTTTAGAATTTTAGCGAATTTGTTACACGTATTATTTTAATAATTCATACTGCAAGAGTTAACAAAATTATTTATCGAGCTGTAATTTATTTTTTCTGTAACACGTTTATGAATTTTTTTAACAGTATTTTAATTGAAATTATGTCTATCGGCTATATTCCGGATAATATTGAACTCGTGTTAATAATTATGTTCGCCTAATGGAATACGTTCAAACCTATAGAATATTGAATTAATAAATGATAAATTTTTAAAATAATGGTGATTAGAATCATGGGGTATTATAGCAAGTTTGTGTAGGTTTCCTGTAAATACTAAAATCGAACTTGTTGTTTATTATGAAAACTGTAAGATCTAGGAATTTAAATTAAATATCTATTTGTATTTCGAGTGTAAATCGAATGTTTTTATTCGTTTTGTTTCAGTTAACTAAATTTTCTGCTTGTCTATTTGAACCTCTAATTAAATTTTAAATTTATATTTTTGTGTTAATAATATTATTTCATAATTTTGGGTGTATATTCCAGATAAAAGAGCACTTAAATGTCCACCAATAATAATTATTTATTTATTTATTTATTTATTTATATGTTTAATAAAATATTATGATAACTACGATATTTAAGTTTTATTTTTTAAAATATTCTAAAGAGTAAATAATAATAAGTGTGGTTATTTCATTAGGTCTTTTTACATTAGTATGCAGTTAATTTACATCAAACGTATCATGTTTAAGTTATGTAACCTTACTTTAATTCCAAAATATATTCTACGGATTACGTTCACTGGATGGTAGTGTTCGATCTACTCGAATCTTCGCAGCCTGCCAGCACTTCATTAGTTTCGCGTACAATTGAATTAAATTTTTGGTACATAATATGTAAATATATATATATTTTTGCTATTTCCCACCGCATTTGGTAAACATTATCGCGCTACTTAACGGCTGGAAGGGCGGCATCTCGAAGACAACTACAGCACTCATCGAAACGTAAAAAAGAACACGACGACGACCGTAAAAAAAATGCATTCATTGTGCACGTCAAATTCATAAGGAAATAATTTACAATCTTCGTGCGTCACACGAAAAAAAAACGAAAAGTATATACAAGGCTTTCACAAAAGAGAGTGTTAGAACAAATAAAATTGTACGCCCAGAAAATCTGAGCGCACACAGCTCTTATTAGCGATCATTTCAACTTGAGCTATGTATTATTATTAATCTGTTATCATATTGTAGGGAGGAAACAAATAATAAAAATAATAGTATTCATGCGTCGTATTTGAACAACTCCACCTTTCCGAGCAATCAAAATAGATTTAGAATTATTTTTCCGCTTTCTTTCATAATTTTTTTAACTCTTAAGGGGTTGAGTTTCCTGATTTATTATCATTGGGAAAAAAGGCTAGTAGTTCTAAATAAGTTATACCAAAAGGCGGATGAACGGCCACTCAAAGTTAAAAGCAGCCACTTTAAGTTAAAACTCCTAGAGTATACACTTTTAAGAATTGAAGATCAAGTAGGTTTTCTACGGGAATGAAATGTTTTATCAGAATGAAAAGTAGTTTATGCTATCCAAATATCTTTATTCAAAAAACACGCCAGTAGGTATTTTCTTTAGCACCTGAAAGAAATGCGAAAAAACGCTTTCGTATATTTATCGTTCTTGGCTATACCTATAGTGGCCGGTGAATTCATTAACGTGGGCACAAATTCTTATCACAAAGAATAAGTTAATTTAATATTAAAAATCGAAATCTGAAAGATGTATTATAGGGGAACTAATATGCTAAATAAATTGCACCAATAAACTGTATCTATATGAATTTAATTTGTATTAAATATTATGAAATTATATAAAGAAAGTATGTCTGCTCATAAAACATTAGATAATTTAAAATTAAAAGTGAAAGTCGGAAGGAATTATATACAATTCGAGTACCATATAGGTATTGTACGGACTATAAAACAAAAGAACATTATAATCAACATATAAAAAAACAATATACGATATAATAATAAACAAACAATAACAATGACGTGGCTTAATTCGTCGAATCATGTATATGTATAGGTTTTTTTTATGATTAAACGACACGGTTATAGGTACCTACATATTTGTATTTTGGTAAGTTTAACACAGTACACGATAAATTATATTTTAGTTAAAGAATAATAAATGTATCCAATGTAATAACAAAAATTCACATATAATATAAATATAAAGGATTATTATAGTGAAAACAAAATAGTACTCGTTTATTTATCGCGTCTCGAACCATTTTAAAAATCCATCACAACACGTGGCGATATTGTTAAGGACTTGAAACATTTAGACATACGATCAAC
>CABPRJ010001051.1:0-23005 GCA_902439185.1 Cinara cedri | reverse complement strand
ATTGAACAAAATTAATAAAAACATACAATTTACAATTGAATTGCAATCCGATATTCAAGTATAATTTTTAGACAAACATTAAAACATGAAATAGTAAATTTGAATTTAATAATAATATAAAACCTACGGAAACTTATGCTATAATAACTTATAAATATAATCATTTATACTAACAAAAATTAACATATTTTAGATCAATTCTACACAGACTGGAGAATATATCTTTATACAATTATGACTACATTCAAGAATTAAAAACATAAAAAAAAAAAAATAGTTTTAATTAATGGTTAAAACATAAATACCATAAACAAAATACACTTTTATAAGAGTAACATCATTTATAATAAAGATAACATCAATTGCATTAGTACAGAATACAACAGTTTCTTAACTCACAAAATCATTTAATGTATCAGATGTAAGTCCCTAAATAATAAAACTAATGAACATCAATACCACCCAGTTCATAAATATTATAACCCAGATGTATATAAATTTAATATTTACATAATTTAATTTAATAATATGTACATTTTAAACATGTTTCTGAAAATATATTAACAATAAAAAACAGAAAATACTAAATGATTTATAGGCATGTCTCATACATTCATACTAATATTTAATGTTTATTTTCAATTTAGGTCAATATTAACGTCACGTCAAATCGAACTTAGCTCAGATACTCACTGCAATATGTTTACCTGAAAAAACATTTAATTATACATACATATGAATATTTTTAAAAGGGTTATAATATTATTTTATAGTAAAAACATATCAAATGCAATATTTAAAATAAAGTTACAAAATAACTGTAGTTTTTGAATCTATGTTAAGTCACAGATTCAATTAAAATTTTGATAAAACACTTTTAAAACATACTTGACATAATCTTCTTAATTTCCGTTTTCAAATTTTCCTCCAGAAATAACAATCATAAACGTTGGTACACCATGTTTAATTGGACACCTGAAAACAATAAAAATAAATATTGTATATATTTTAAATCCAACTAGTGGAACTTTGTGTGTCAAACAAATAGATGGGAATTGGCAAGCATGAAAAAGTAAAACCTTATGTCTATATAAATGCTTATTTGTTTGTGACAACAAAGAATTAAAGAGAATATCGTAACAGAAATTGTGGCTTATTGAGAGGAAAGAGAAGAACACGAACATGAAAAATTTAAAACATAAGAAACAATTTGAGTACCTGAACAATGTCAATACATTTGAAAATGTGTTTTCTGGGTGTACTTTTTTTAGAAAACTGGTCGTAGTGTTGACTGAAATTTCATCATAAATATTTACTGTGTCTAGAGTGTATTTGCCTTCAGCATCCCATGGTGCTCTTTTAATAAATATGTGTACTAACAGTTTATAAAACCTTAAAAAAAAAATATGCTTGCATAATTTATGAAATAATATTAAAAAAATAGAAAAACACTTGAGAAGTGTTCAGATGCAAATAAATATATACAAACGTAGCATTTTCGTGAAAATTTGGTACAACAATAGATGCATTAAACTCTGGAAAAGAAAGAACTGACCATACGAGTCGAGTCGTTGATTTTCTGTTAAATGTACTCGTGGGATTACATCAGGGTCATCAGTATTAAAAATGTTTATGTCTCCGATTTTATCACCAACTGATTTATTAACAGATACATTGTTTTTAAAAAAAAAAAAATCATTAAAAATATTATAATTATAAAATTACCTTTTTTGTCGACTACTTACAATTCTCTTTTATTTATTTCTTTCGATATTCTTTGTTCTTCCATGTTCATAACTAAACATTTTTCCATCTCAATTTTCTAATTATGCAAAATCAAACGACATAAATATCATCTCATAATATACAATTACCAAAAAACAATTTATTATATCTTAGCCTTCGAAAAATTTCCCAATTATTATCATTATATTAATGATTTATTAAAATCTTTCATGTGAATGCAACAGTTGATACCTCTTAACAATGCTATTTCATATCCTGGCATTAATTTAAGGGCTTTCTCAGCCGTTATCAAACTCGATCTAGTTAATAAATGTAGAAATTAAAAATTATGTTTATCTATAACTTGGGTTATAATTTTATCGATGTACTTATAGTTTTTTAACAAATAATATACAGCAGATGAATTGTTCCACGTGTTAGCACGTAGCTGATTATTTTTAAAATCCAACATCAGGCATATATATTATGGGTAGTTTATATTTACAGCTCTTAAAGTCCAAATTGCCATTTTCGTTATACTTATCGGCTAATTTGTCACGTATGTTGTTTTCACGATGAAGCTGAACATTTTCTGATCTTTCTTTTAATATTCTATTAATCACATTAAAGTAATGGCAATTATTTGTTCCGGTGCATTTATATATCATAGAGGCACATAATTTCCTGAAATTTTAATTGTCATAATAATTATCAAAAATAAATTATTAGCTACTTTAATTTTACTCTGTACACAGTATTATAAAAAAAAAAAAACAGTATACTCATGGTGTTTTACCCATTTTATTGTATTATAAATAAATTAGTATTGAATGAGACGTATTTTAATGTCAACAAAAATTATACTCACAGATATGATTATACAAGCAAAAACTTACACATACCAAATACATGTCAACTGTTCGAGCGTCCCAATAAGATAGTGTGACCAACACAAAAAATTCAAATGAAAAATTTAAAAATTAATTTTATTGACAGCAGGCAAATAAACTTTATGGTAAAAATATAATGTAGTATACGATTTAAATTAAATGTATTATATTCGTATTCTATTTTATTATCATAATAATATTGCGATATTAAATACCTTGTAACGTCCTGTTTTAAACCGCCATATTTTAAATTTGAATACAGCCCGCGAACTGCTGAACTGCCGTGTCGCGTTCGCGAGCACGTCTTATATAGCTTNATGTATATTTCTGAGATAAGGACACTTAAAGGATTACCCATACTTAAACCTTTAGTTTGTGAATATATTGTATTATTATAAAATATATTTTTATAGTTTCATTTATTACATTATTTTTTATTTAGTAAATGGTAGTTAAATTTTCTTTTAAACTTTGTATTCCTTCTGATTTTGGTAGAGAAATGTAAAGGTTTCTATTATCATATGAAATCATTTTGCATTCTTGCGGAATATTATAATTTTTAATATTTCTAATCAAATAATATGTGTTTTTGATAGAATGTGTATTGTTTTATATTTTAATTAGTTTTTATATAATTATATAAATATTTGTTAAGTTTAAAAGGGGAAGATTAGTAGCTTAAAAGGGGAGTTTCAAAATTTACTAATGGTCTTATCGGATGATATTTTTTGTGCAAATTAACAAAAGGGTGTAATTTTAAAGATAGTATGTTGCTAGTATTGTTTAATAATTTTTCATCTTCAGGTGTTAATATTCCGTAAAATTATTAATATTATTACTTATCGATTTGTTAGAGTTTTTAATAGAATCATTGTTCATTATAATTTCTTATGAACTCATTAGTCTTTTTAATAACTACTTGTCTGTAAATTGTTTATTAAAAGTTGTAGGAAACAAAATTGAACTAAAAACGGGAAAATATAATATAGATAAATTAAATAAAATTGATAAACCTTTAAAAATTTATGTAGAAGGAGACAAAATTAATATTAAATCTAATGCCTTTTATAATCTAGATGAAAAGGTAAACAAATATTTATGTTTTGGTCATGATAAGGATGATAATTTTAACATAATGTAATATAGAATATAGAATGTAATTTTATTATTGGTCGAAATAGACATATAACACTATATAAAATACATCATGTATTATACTCATTGATAGAACTCGAAAAAATGTTTAATATTATACATAAGTTATACTTGAAAAAGGATTATTAAAAATATCATCCCCTTTAATGTAGGACTCGATTCGTATTTATCTGATTGTTTAGGTTTTGAATATAACGATGTTGAATCGCTTAAAGGAGAAAAATATTCAAAAATATTAGGTTACAAATGGCCTTTTCAAAAAGATGTTGAGAAAGGAAAAACGTTTTTTACTTCAACTGCTGTAAGAACTCTAAACTTAAACGAAGAAAAATATTTATGTGACATTACGATAACGGGCGGAAAAAGTAGGGTCCCATAATATTATGTGTTCTTTAATTTTGTTATAACTGATACGTATTCAATATAACTCTTAGATGTCGGTCACCAGTTTCATGGCGGTGATGGTAGTAGTGCGGGGTTAGATGCCGCCAGTCAAGACGCCACTAACACTCGGCGACATTCCTAAGCATCAGTTAATAACATAATAATTGAGTCACATACTTCAGAATAGTCGTTATAGCAAATATGCGCATTGGTTACCCAGTGTCCGGTTCGATTCTATCGAATGATTACGATATACTATAAAAAAAAAATACTACATGCAGTACTGGTAATGTTTATCCGATTGGAATAAATTCGGTTAGTGTTGAAGGTTTTTTTCATATTACAGTGTATTCTATTGACAAGAGTGCAACTACCTGCTTACTTATCATCGTCACGTTATCTCAAATCCTCCCACGGATGATTCACATTTTTTGAAGTTTCGTTTATCTTTTGATAACACCTAGCTTTTGTATTCATTTTACTACGCGCACGATCTATAGGTACACTTGACTAGGTTTCGTTATTGTGTCAATGTAGGTACATTGATTATTCTAATAGCATATACAGTATATTAATAGAGCTAAGATCGATTAATAACGTTTCTTCTGCAGATTAGTGTAAATCATAATAATGGAAGGCGGATTATTGCTGAGGAAGATTTGCGGACAAAATGAGTGTTCTAAATACCAAATGTGTTTGGAGCAAGAATGGGAGTGTGATCCATGTTCGAAATATTGTGAGAAGTTGTCCGACAACTACAATTATACAATTTGTGAACAGCACTGCCAAGGTATGATATTAACGTGTCTACGAAAATGCTACTCTAATGATGTATAATATTGGTATAGATTAATATTTATATATTGAATTATAAATTGCATGCTATATAATAATGTTTGATTAATAAAATAATGAGATAGGGGGTGAATGGAGTTTAACTAGTTTAAGGTAACTAAATATGAGTACCCCACCTTCCCCAATAACATTACACAGTAGCCACACCCATCCCCAGTATTACCTCTTTATTGTCATACTTTATAAATCCCACTTTCCTAACTACCCACTTACAACAGTGATCATACATATTTTGCAAATGTTGGTACACTCAGAACTACTTTATTCTGAATGATCCAATTTGAATTTGTTAAATTTTAATTTACACAATTTAATATAAAACATTCAGTTATCACTCTAATTAGATATCTACTTTACCTACTTATTTTTTATTTTCATTATAATAAATCATACACAATATTGTTGCATTGGGTTAGTTGTATTTTATATTTCTTTCGGTAAATTATATTATTAGTTGGCCAACAATGTAATGTTTCTCATCCGTCAAAAATGATACATATATGTATATTATGTACTTACTATATATTAATTAGAATTTGAATTGCCTAAAACATCTCTTAAAATATGTTCATACTCATACATTAGTATACTGATCTGTCAGCCTAGGGAAGTATTGTATTACATAGTATATTAATTTGACAAATTGTATATATTAGTTTAATACCTACTTCTGAATGTCATTTAGGTATAACAATATGATTTTGATAGATATAATATAGATAAACATACCCTAAGTAATAATAAGTAATTTGTATAACACATTTTCTAGTAGTCAATATTGAAGTTTGAACACATTATGACTATTTAAGTGCTNAAATATACATTTTACATTTAAAAGTATAATATTACCAGACACTCAAATTAAAAGTCAATTTTGTAGATAGCAGAAATTCTAAAATTATATACCAGAACATAATACTTATAAGAACATGATTTCATAATTATTTTATTATTGGGATTATTTATGTTTAAATTTAAATATTGTGTAAAAATTATGAAGACACTTAGGCTCCTTGACTTTTTATTTAAACTTTAACTATTTTGTAATTTTGTAAAATTATTTTGTAAGAAGTCTTGCTACACTCATCTGATGAGTATCCTTGTAGTTTCCAAGTCTCCTAGCCACTAAATTTGGTTGAACAGGAATATCTCTTCTCTGTTTAGAACTAAAGCAATAAAAACAACTAAGCAACATAATAAAATTGCATATTTGTATTACATATTTATGAAATAATATTAAAAATATTTACCTAAAAGCATTATTAATAATTGAGTTGAAGTAACTATATTTTGAATTTTTTTTTTTGTTAAAATGTTTAAATATTTTATGAATGTTTCCGAAATATCTTTTTATAAAACAATTCCAAGATTATTTATAGAACTTATAAACTCCGTCCACTTTTTTTTTTTTGCTGGCTAGCTTTATCATTAGATGATGAATCAATTAGTGTTTCTCTAATATATGTTGATTTTTTGATGATCCACAATTATCTTGATAACTTTCTGACAAGACTGTTTTGCTTTCTTCAATGAATAAAATATTTTTCTTCATTAGAGAAGTTTAAGGAGTTGATAGTTCATAAATGTCATGGTGTACAAATTTTTGTTATTGGTATAAGTATATTTAATCACTTTGTTGATAATAAATTAATTATTATGAAATTTTGTGAAAACAACCAAGCTGCATGAATTAATATATCTCATAATTTGTATCAGTTATACCTCGATTATAAAAACATACGAGATTCTAGAGCATAGACTTATTATTAAATGGACTGAACCTAGAGAGGTTTGTATATTAATATTGTTAGAAAAACATGGCATACGACTTAAGATGATTATAGAAGAACAAATCATATACCACGAAAAATATTTAATTGTTAACTTAAAATGGTTCTTCAAAGATATAGACGGAGTATGTAGAAGGCACATTACATTTATTAATATATCTATGGTCTAGAGACAGTCTAGAGCAAATTCTTTATCAATTATAATTATAATACTTCATATTAAATAACCTAATATTATGTATGACAGTATCTTATAAACATGTATGTACAAACTACAGAACATTATACAAAAATACAACATAATAATAATAATAAGTGTATGAATGTAGGATCATAATGTAAATAGCATATGTGTCTTATTGTCCATATGCATGGTCAAACTGCAAATCAATATGGACATAAGGAAACCTATCTTTTTTGTTGGAATCATCTATTATTTGTTTTTTATGTTGTTCAATGTCGGTTTATTTTTAGTTGAACAAATCTCAACTGTTTTTGAACATTTTTATTGGCTGGTTTTGACTTGCATTTTCATTTAATGAAACAGGAAAATAAAATTCTTGTTCATATAGCATTTTTAAATTTTAAATTTGAGTCTAAGGATAAATTAATTTTATTGTAGGTGTTCATTATTTAATTTATATGCTTGTGACACAAACTTGCTATAAAATTAAAATGTAATTTAATATTCAAATTGTATATGATATTTGATAAGAAATTACGATATAATAATAGATAATTCATTTACTCGTGTGCAAGTTATTTAACAAAAAATATAGTGTTTTAATATTAATAAGGAATCTACTCGTGGGCTGTCTCTATATCACGGTTTAATGTATATAGGTTAAATAACGGCCCATTTACTCCATACAACAGTCACTTACGTATTTTTTTTTCGAAATTAATGTAACTTGCGATAAATTACAACGTTATAATCTAATCGTCACTTCCATCAAATATTTAAATAAAAAAATAATATTACATTATTTCCAGTTAACATTAGCCATCTCCATTCTGTTTTCCTGAAGTGAAATAGAAACAGCAATTAAGTTGTTAAAGACTAAACTAGAACTTTTTTCGACAACAGAACCATCAGATATAATAATATAATTTTATAACATTTAGGTACTAAATGCAAATTCCAATAAGTGATTTTTAGGAGAAATATAAAATTTTCCTACTTTTAAAAACTTAAAAACTATCAAAACCAGAATATGTAGGCATTACCATAAAGTTATGATACATTTTTAAAATAAAATAAAATTAATCAAACTTACTTAATCAAATTTTAAAAAATAAACACAATAAGATTATATTGCAACAACAGTCTACATAATATTCTACATTTAATTTGTTACACAGTTATACAATTATATTAGTTAGGTACCTATTGATTATCTGCAAAACGCTTATTGGTAATTTAATAAATTTAGATTTTATTTTGAACTTAAATTACAAATTATACAAAATAATTAAAAATTTTTTGTTTATAGATTATATACACGACTTTATCAAACAATATGTTTCGGAAAATCAATTAAAAGGTGAGTAAATAAAATTAAAATAACCTGCAGCAGTACCGTAGCAGAAAAAATGTTTGAAGAGGTGGCCCTTAATTTGTTAAGCTAGAATACATATCAACTTTTAGATCCTGAGTAAAGCGAAGATGCGTATGGTATTACAACTTTTTTTTTTTTTTTGGACAACTTTTCTAGCAGAGGACTTGCTCCGATTTTTACATGTAGCCACTTTTCTGGAAAGGAAATCAGTGTGGGAAGTTACCTTAAAGAGGTCATTTTCCGATTTTCTCAAATTTTCTCATAAAATACAAAAAACCGAAAGAAAAGAAAACGGGAATATGTGAAAAATGTATTTTGAGTAGTATATTTAAGTATGATATTATTTTTTTTTTTCTGTGGACAACTTTTCTACCAAAACATACCGAATTTCCTACGTTTTTTCCGGTTTTCTCTCCGTTTTTATTAGGTTTTTTCACATTTGATGACTCTTGGAAAATCAAAAAATGACCTCCATAAAGTACTTCCCAGTCAATTTTCCTTATAGAAAAATTTCTATCATCAGTTGGAGCAAAATTACTGGTAGAAAAGTTTTCTACAGAAAAAAAACAGAAGGCTGTAATATGTTTAACTCATAACTAAATTTCTTACATTTTCCCGTTTTTCCTCAGTTTTTTTTCGGGTTTTCATATTTGTTGATAAAATTCCTGAGAACATCGAAAAGTTACCTCCCTAAAGTTACTATTAGTGAGATATTCTTTCAGAACAGGGTCTACATAGTATATATTGAAGTAAACTTTCTGGTAGAAAAAGTGTTCACATAAAAAAAATAAACAAATAAATACACATCTTTGTAAAACCAATAAATTATATTATGCACTCGGAATCTATAAAACTATTTTATTATTATACATTTTGATTATTACATAATAATATATACTAGGTACTAGGAAAAAAATATCCCCACTATTGACAGTCGTAAGCACGTTACTTGTGTGTACGTTTGGGCCTGATTCTCTTATGAACATATTTTCATGCCACATTACTTAGTAACTCGCTCTACGCTACAAATAATATGAATGTAAATTTATGTGCTTATTAAAACAAACAATAGTTGCATTTTTATTTCTTTTTTAGACGTGTATGATTTAATAAATACGTTGAAAACTATTCTTTTTTCAATGATCGCCCTGAATGTCCTGGCGTTCATTTCTCTTTTCGTAGTTTTGTTTGTATTATGGGTTTATGAAAGGAAGCAGACGATGAAAGAAAATCGCACTGAAAATATTCAATTGGAAAGTATATCCACAGAACAGGTAATGTTTCCTAGTTTTATAATTGAATTGGTTTATTAACGTATGCGAATAAAACTCGTTTAAATAAAAATACTATTGTAACAAAATTAAAAAAGCTGAGCAATTTCGCACAGGGATGGTCCACTGTTGTAGATGAGAAGTTTGAAAGATAGTTGAGGGGAAATTTGATGTGTGACTGTAATCAAAAACGATAAACCATTGCTAACAAAAAAAGATTCTGAGGAGTTCTGTTGATAATTTGGTTTTTTTTTTGTATTATGACCTTTATGTTTATTTTCATTTTTTTTTTAACTAAATTATTGTACATTTTAAATAAAAATATAAATTTCTTGACATTATAAATTATTGTTGGTCAATTTTATTGGGAACAAAAAGTGAATATTGTTTTTGGTAAGTGTATGAAGAACATAAGAAAGAGAATCTCTATACAACTTATAAGTACCGAAAAACAGGCGAAAAAGTTAATGTCCAAACCATCATTTAAAGACAGGACGATATATTTCGAAAATATAATGACTATACATATGAATAATAAAATAATTTAATTCGATAAACCTATTTGTGTAGAATTTACTATATTAGATATATCTAAAATATCCAAGTCAATTCTAGACAACTTTTTCAATGATTAAAAAAATAAATTATTTCCACATCTGTTTCTATGACAGTTAGAAAAATCAATCAAGATTTTTTAAAGATGAACTGAAAAGTGAAATATTAAAACAATTTATAGAATTACGTTCTAAACTGTACGCATGTAAAGCAGATAAAATCAAATTTTAGAAATCCAAAGACGTGAAAAATTATGTAATTAATAAGCATATGAGATTTGATGATTATAAAAAATTTTTAGATGCGTACACAAATAATATGGATATATCTAATAAAACTAACCGTCACATGGATTGTTTGGGTTGAATTAGCGGGATTTTGCTTGCAAAACATTTTTTAATTTGTTTTTGGGAAAATATTATTTTATAAGTCTCTACAATATAGGTATATAATATAGTATCTGAAAAATCATTAACAGCGTTTGATATTATTAACGATGCTGGACCATGGTATAAAGTATTAAAATTTTGTACTTCACAATTTAAATTGTTATTTTTCCATATTTGTTCTCCTTTAAATAAATCAATACCATAGTTTTCTGAAAATTTCATTTTTGTGCTCGTTGGAAGTATAAGGATCTTTGTTATTTACTATAGCTGTACCTTTTGATAATAGTATTTAAAATTTAGCTTGTATGACAACATCTTTACACTGTCCTTTGCTTGATTAGGCCCACCACTAGCCGACTGGGGAGCCATAATAGTGGGAGAGACGTAGTTTCGGGTTGACCTATCTACGTCAACTTAAAACCTAGTCGGTACTACGGGCTGGGGAGCCCCACTTCACGCCGGACCGGCCTGGCCGCTCCGCACTAGTGTCCTCAAGGTTGAGGAGTCTAAAACTTGATGGATGTGGGTGTGGTGCGAGATAGTAAAGCTAATCCACTGCACCTTGTAGGCGTACGGGAACCCATCCCGGTCGCGAGAAAGGTATGGGCCTCAAAAGCCCGGGTCCAGTGTTCCCCCCGAAGACCCTGGACCGGCGGGGGCTCACCGTCGTCGATCCAGCATCACGACTGCCGGCAAGTAGTGCCCAGCGCTAAGACGCGGACGGCTGACAGTAGGCATCTGCTACAAAACCTCTGGGGATCAGTTGTCTTCTACTTGATTTAAAAGTTGTGCCTTTGCAATTACTATATTTGTCTAGTGTTCCTGCAATTGTATTCAATACAATTAATATTGTTTCATTTATTTTTAAATCTATTACTACTCCTCCCATTGGATGGAAATGTGAATTATAGTAGCACCTGGCCCAGGACAAACCTTTTTATACTACTCAAGATAATTAAATAAAAACCAAAAGGTATTAAACCGTAACTCACAAGACAAGATAATAGTTGTTTTTTTCATAGACAACATTTTAAAGTACAGACACACATCGTACCAAATAAAAAAAAAATTNTTCTGTATTACTCTATGGGTCACAAAGGTGGAACCAGTTGCGGCAAACCTCATCGCAGCGAGTCAACCAGAAATGAAGTACTGTGACGGAAGTCCACTGCAATACTATTTAGTAGTAGCAAAGAATTTAAACTATTGTATTATTCTAAACATTGTAGATAAATTAAAGATTTATCATTATTAAATAATATATGATACCAACATTAAAACATAACAAAATAGCATTTTTTTAAAAATTAAAATTTTTAATTTTTAATTGATAAAAAAATTAAAAAAATCATAGTAAAAAGCTCTTTAGTTCATAACACGGAAATAAAACTTGAAAGTATCTAATAGAACAAAATGTATACCTATAAGGTATCAGATTTTATTATTACAACCTGTATATTTATTTATGTAATTTTTTTTTTTAATATATGTAGTTTTAATTTTATTCAGGATCCTGATAATGATATTCACGTTCTTCACGACGAGGCGGCTATAAGTGAAGTTACAATAATCATGGAAAATTCTCCAAATGTCAGTGAGATCGATAAAGAGATGGAAGAATTCGTGGAATACAATAATTTGACAGTATCATCCGTGGTGGTGCACAAGTCAGATTCCAAACCAGTGCTCGATCCAGTAATCGACTGAGTAATCAACCTGGTATTTTAGGAGTTTTTATAAATTCAAATTTCCTTCATTTCTTTAAATAGTATACATCTCAAAGAATCAATTTTTATATTATTCTATTTTTTAATAAAATAAAATAGATTTTTGGTTTTTGTTCCTAGAATTAGTATAACAAATAGTATATCGATCATAATATATTAGTCAAATATAGGCACTTATACCAGTTGTTTCTTTATTTCCTTAACTCTGTACATACACATCCCAGTGTGCAAAATCCTGTATTATAGAGGTCCAATAGTTATCACATTGATACTTGTGAAGTTACTAATAAGTGCCTATTTAATTCTCAGAAATTTAATGTGGATTCCAAAGGTCAGGGTGTGTGATGGTACAAATGCAATATTAAAATAAAGCCTATTGTATATTGTACCTATGAACTACACAAGGTAATCACATGAGACTACTATACAATAACCCACTTGTGACATATTATACCAATCACCAACTACTCATAGACGACTTATAAAAATCATTTAATATATTAAATTAAAACAGCTATGCTTTGACACAAAATAACTTCTATTAGAGGTTGAAGTCAAACCCTTTACAGCTNAAATGTCTTAAACTTAACATATATTAATTAACATGGATCTGTTAGGGCCAGTTATCGGCAGAAGTTGCTGTTTTATATTAAGTAAGTTTTTTGTAGTTTTCCAAAGTGAGCCATCATTTGTGTTTAGGGATTGATATGTTTTTTTCAAAATATTCAGTTTTATCTTTAGATATTAACTTTTTCATATTGTTTGACAAGTGATTGAACATATTTTTATCAGATGGGTATCGATATTTTTGCCATCTGGAACGAGCACGACGTTTATCAGAAATTAAAGTTCTTATATAGATAGGCAAGGTTTGATTACTTGTTTGATTTATACTCGTTGGGGTATATGGGTATGACCATTTGTATATAGCTGATTGTATCGAGGTTGTGAGGTCGTGGGCAGCGTTTTCCACGTCAGTTTTTGATTTAAAAGAGATTTTTAAGTTGGCGGTATTTCGCATGATTTCAGCGAACTCGTTCTATTTTATTGGACCTTGTGATAAAGAAGGATGCATAGGATTTAGTTCTGGAGCTACGTTTAGTTGGAGCAGGACCGGAGTGCAGTCAGAGCTGAGATCGTTTAAATTGGTAACAGAAAAATTAATATAACTGGGTAATGTTGATATGAATAAATCTAAAATATCTGGGTGTCTATTTTGATGTTGGGGTCAATAGGTGGAACCTTTTGGGGATATGTGTATATAATTGTAATTGTTCATTATTTTTTTTATTATTTTACCTTTTGAGTTATCAGATATGCAGCCCCACTGGGAGTGTTTGGCATTGAGGTTACCTCCTATTAAAAATGTTTGACCGAGAGATTTAAAAAATTCTTCTTATTGTTTTGAATTAATAGCAGGGTATGGAGGAAGATAAATGGAAGATATTTTAATTGGTTTATGAATCAACGTTATTTGGATGTCAGTTGCCTGTATAGTAGGCGTCTGATTAGACGAAAAAAAAAGGGGCTGGATCTTAGATAAAATTATTATAGCAGATCCTGCATGAGCAGTTTTGTCAGAATCATCAGTTCTATAAACCTTAAAGCCCGGGAAAAATAGTTTAGTGCACGGTTTACAATGTGTCTCCGAGATAAGTGCTAAATCAATTTGTTTTTCTTGTAATAAATTTAAAAGTTCTGCTTTATTTTGTTTTATACCATTAGCATTCCAAAGTATTACCTTTACTTCGTTAGAGTTACGTTGACTATTGATCATCATTTTAAGAGTTTATCTATAACTGTTGTGAGGAGTGATATGAGAGGATTAATTATCAGTTTAAATTCAAAAATGAATGAGGATAATTGGATTGCTATAGAGTCATGTGAATTCACATTGTTATTTTGAGATTTAAATCGAGGAGGTTTTTGACTTAAGTGAGGAAAAGACGAGGTGTCTGTTAAATCCGGAGGAAAAGTATGTGCACTATCACTTTTAACGCCTTCCCCCTTTACAATATTACTATAATTAATGTTACTTTTTTGTTGAATTTATTGTTTGAAATGGATTTGTCGTGTTGGAGTTTCTGCAGATTCTTGTGAACTTGACATCCACGATAATTTGCAGTATGATCACCACCACAGATTACACACACAGGTGGCTGATCATTGGTCTTGTTGCAAGCTAAGGTTGAATGGTTGAAGTTACAGCGAACACATCTTGATGGATATGCACAATAGGTTTTAGAGTGTCCGTACTCTTGGCAGTTTGTACACTGGATAATATCCCGTCTTTTGTACAGTTCTTCTATTTGGATCTTTGTGTTAAGTATTGAATTTAGATGAAAGATGTCTTTGTTGATTTTAGCAGGTTCTAAATCAACGAAGAATATCGGAAGTTTACTTTTTGTGGTTTTGTGTAAAACGTTCATAACACTGCGAACTGTGTATCCAATTTCTTGAATTGCAATACCTATATCAACTGTTGGGGTAGATGGATGCAAATTTCTAACAACAATACGAAAAGATTTATCTTCCTGAACTTGAAATATGTGGCATTCTGCTTTAGACTCTTTCAAGTACTTTATAATCGATCTGTAAGTGTCAGAGTTGATGGATTGTATCTTTAGGTTTTTGGAAGTTGATTTGACAAAAAAGTTATTGATTCCAACTGAGTTGATTAGAATAGTACGAAGTGCGGCAAAATCCAACAATCCGCGGACGAAAATGGATGGAGGTGGTTTGATTTTTTTTTCGTCCGTGTCCATGTTAGCATTGGATTCGGTTTGAATTGTATCAGATTTGGTCTGATTTGCTTCAGTATTATTATTTTCATTATTTGTTACAATATTTTCACTGTCGAGAATAGCGTATCTATTTGTTGATGCAAAAATAGGTTTGATATTTTTTTATTTAAGTTTGATGATGAACTATCAGTGGAGAGAATGCGATTCTTTTTGGAATGTACTATTTTATATTCAGAAATATTTATGTTGCTTTCGAGTATGAAGCACTCTGTATACGGGGTGTATTAGAGTTGGTATTGTTTGATCTGTTATTATTACGATTTATATTAGCATTCCCATTTTCAGACATTGTTTGTTATTGGGTTACATAAGAGAAGAGATAACGGCCGCCACCGACAGTCAGGGAGACCGTGTTGTGTATGGTAGATTTATTATAATTACCAGTTTTTTGTAGATTTCTAAGTGAGAAGTGAATTAATTCACACGAGGAAGATTCGGGTTTAATCAGATTTCTTTTTCTGCATCCGGCTGTAGTAAAATCCAATCTTTCTGTAAACGCGGGTTTAAGTAAGAAAACGATTTATGTTAAACGGACTAGGACACATATGTAGTAGATGACGTGTGGAACGTGAATGAAAAACAATGCTTACAAGGTAAACCATCACCAGCTAAAACTGGTACAGTATTATACTAATATTAACTGGTTTAATTCTATTTCCTGCAACGTTATTTAAAAAATTACCACTACTTTTTATTATACATATTAATAGCTTACTTAACCAATATTTTGGAGTATTGTGTACACAATAATTATACATACACAATTTTTCTTATTAGCAGCTCTTGTCCACTGTACTTTAAACATGAAGCTAATACAGATATTAACTTAATTACAATTAGTTCAACAATAAATCTTTACAACTTAATCTTACAAAATCTAATTTTATAGATTTTAAAATAGTTTAGAATACAATAATTTTAATTTTAATTAATTAATATAACACATTGTCTCTTGTAAAAGATTGATGGAAATAATTGCACCTGCCCTTTAATTAATAAAACTCACACTGTAAGATATTTATGTATACATTTCGATGAATTCTTGAAATGAAATTTCTATATAAATTAATTAATAATATTGATTCAAAAATAATTTTATGTATTTAAGTGTTTAAAAAATATCTTCACTGTTAAAATTAAAACAATATATAAATCTCTAGTAGAATCAATAGTGTTGTATGGTATTATATTTTGAGGTAATGTTTTTGATACTCATTTTAAAAATTACATGAAACATTAAATTTTTTTGTGAAATATATATTCAATAAGTCAAGTCTCTCACGACAATTTTGTTGTATAGTGATTGTAACATTTTAAAACTCTTTTAAGTTCTCCTATGTACATAAAATATGAATATTAAATTTTAAAGGATATTTCAAACTAATCTCCTTTATTTTTAAAATAATTACAGGAGAACAGTATTGAAAAAAAATTGAATCAATTGGTATACCAGTTTAAATTTTTCAAGTCCACGCCCAGTTGCAGCCATAAGCTGAGTTTTGGTTATTAAATTCTGTATTATTGTAAACTACAAATAAAAAACAGTAACTGAAATAAATATATAAGTATTTAATAGTAATATTATCAATTAAATTAGATTTTAAGAAAATTACAGAAATATAAAAACAGAGAAAATATTACATATACTTAATTTGTGTATTTAATTTTAGTATTTATAAAACATAATCTGAACTATTATACTATTATTATTAATTATAATATATGAATATTATACCTACCAACATATTATTTTGAAAAAACATTATTTTAAATTATTGAATGTGAAAAAAAATAATAATAATACTGAATTATAAGTATATATTATGCTTTGAATTTATGTTATTATTATTTGAAAAACAAATATATAACTAATATTCATACAAGTTTTTATTAAATGAAAATTTGTGATGAAAGTGATATTTCGAAAGAAGGTCGTTATACAAAGAATGAATGTTTGCGTTACGAATAGATTAGCATACGGATGGGATAGTTCCAGTGTCTCTTATGATCCTTACCTCCCTCAAAAGTTTTGAGAGACAGAGGTAGGCGCCGCTACATTATCTATATAATATCAAAATACATATTCTAAATCCGTTTATACAGTGACTGTAATGCGAAGAATAGCATGATGACAAATAATTTAATACATATTATGATACGTCTTGGAAATATAATTATAAAACAAACAATATTTTAAACAATTTAGAACATATTATACTAATAATTACATTTGCTTCTAATAATTTTAAAATATAATAATACAGTTTAGTATTACATTTTTAACCGTACCAGTTGATAGCTGAGAGTCCTAAGTATTTAAAAATAGAAAGAAAAATGTAGACAAAGATACCAAATCTTGAAGTATCATATTACTCAATCTTTCATGATGAAATTGTTGGACTTTGTGTATTAAACATTTCTATTCACAGCATAGATCACCATTGAGGTCAATACATTTTTTAAGCCTAGGGACCAGTTTTTGTATACCCTCGTCGTATACCTTTCTCTCCACTTCTCGAAGCCACTTTTTCACAGCATCCTGAACCTCCTCGTCATTTGAAAATAGTTGTTCACCCAAAAAGTTCTTAAATTTATTGAAAAGATGATAATCCGATAGTGCCAGGTCCGGGGATAGGGTGGGTGAGTCACAATATCCAATCCAAATGAAACAAGCAGGTTCTAAGTTAAACGGGCGGTATGATTGTCATAAAGGAGTGACATACAATGAATTAGCATTCCTCTCCTTTTGTCTTTGATTTTCTTTTTCAACTTCTTAAGTGTCTCACAGGTGCAGATGCATTTATGGTGGTTCTTTTATCTATAAAATCGACAAATCATATCCCTTACAAGTGCCAAAAGATAGATGCCACGATCTTCCTCTCTGAAAATTGTACTTTGAATTTTTTGGTTGATGGTGAATGGGTATAACACCACTGTAGAGACTGCCCTTTTGACTCAAGAATATAGTGACACACACACGTTTCGTGACCAGAACACGTGCAGCCAGAACACGATTTTGACGATGTTCTAGAGCAGGGGTCGGCAATTAATTTATATGGCGGGCAGATATTTAAAAATAAAAATTTCGAGGGCCAAAAAAATCTTAAACATAATTTTATCATTAATGCATTTATTTTTGTATTAAAAACACATTTTAAGACACAGTATTTAATATTTAATTATTTATAAAGTAATAATACATTCATACTAATAATAACAAAATTTAATGAAAAAAATGACATTTCTTTTCTTGAGCTAATTTTTTAAAATCTGGTACTCTTGGAGAACCAACTGATGCGTAAAGTGTTTTCAAGGTGGTGATTTGTTAATCTTGAACGGTATTGGTTTTTTAAAAACGACATATTTGAAAACGAAGTTTCACATACATAAGTGAAGCCAAACATAGTAGCTAATTTTATGGCAAGGGTTTTACAGTTTATGTATTTATCCAAGACATGTTTTATCCAAAAATCTTTAGTAGACGAAGTCTTATTCATTTGCAATGAGATATCTTCTTGCAAATCAATAATTTCCATTTGAAGTGAAGATTTTGGAAGTCTGAATAATTTTGTAGCAAGATCAATCCATTCTCCANTTCAAAAAGTGCAGTGGCTACTTCCAACATACACTCTTTTACAATTTCTGAGTCTGTAAATGGCTTTTGGTGCTTATTTAACGTCCAGCAAACACGCAATGCTGCATCTATTGACTTTTCTTGCCCACTCATACTTTTTACTAACATAGTCGTACTATTTTTATAAGACAAGAGATACGCTTGGAGCTTATCTTTACGCGCTGCACTGTCAAGAGGAAATTTGTTTTCAAAATCTTTATGCGTTGTATCATATGACGCTTTAAATTAGCACATTTAACGACAGCAACTGTACTATTGCATATGAGACAAACTGAAACGGCTCCAGCTCTTACTGTAAGAGTAAAAAAATTTTGTTCGGTCCACTCAGCCAGAAACTTTCTGTTTTCATTGTCAACTTTACGTTTTTTGGAAAACATACTCGATTGCACACGAATAATATTTATAAATTAATAAGTTTTAACACTACGGATGCGGCGGACTACGAACGACAAACGCAACGCGTTAACGATTAAATTGAACTAAATAATATTATTAAGTGTTTCAAGAATTAGGTTCAATGTATGGTGTTCTGTTACCGTGAATATTATTATAAACAGCTTTATACGATGAACGCTATCGTAATTTCCTAATAAATCATAAAAATAGATCGCCTCTGAAATCTGAATATTGTATTTTACACACACACGCGAATGCAAGCGACTCGGACCGCAGCCGTGACTGCGGCACGTTCAATGATAAACCGTTATTATTGTCTCAGCGCCTCATGAAATCGATTTCAATATTAGTTTAATTTTTGTTATGAAGGGTGGGGGGAGTGAAGCATAGGATATATAGGAAAATTAAGAAAATTTTTGGTGGTCCATATTTTTTCCTTTCGCGGGCCGGACATGGCTTCTTATAACCAAATTTTTCTGATAAGATTTATCCAGGAGATTTCGTGAGATGTGTGAACAACTTTCACTAAGGATGTCAAGAGTCACGATCATTTCGAACTTAATTTACAACCTGCTGCAGAAGATCATCTGATATGACGGATGGTCTTCCACTCCTTTCTTCGCCATGAGTGTTAGTACGGCCAAAAAGTATTGAAAAAATATATATTTTTCTCGAGATATAAACAAATCTAAAATGTGTGTAATAATTTCTACTTTATTCTTTGATTTTTAGATACTAACAATTATATCATCTGTTTCGTATAAATCTGTAAGAATTTTTGAATTATCTTGTCTAATTATAAGTTCTTTGGTCCAAAGTTTTGCATAAACTTTCGATCTAAAAGATTTTTGGGAGTAATTAAATTATATTGGTAAACTAATAAAGGACCTTGAAACACGTGTCAACTACCACAACGAGACGTATGACCGATATCATTCAACAATCCTATTTCAAATGATTCGCGTTCATGTACATGCAAGTTTTTACTTGTACATGTATCTATTAATTTAGTTAACGCATTTTCACTAATTTCAACACATTGTGTGCCATAGTCAACATCATAGTCCTTTATAACCTCTGCGATCGGACCCATGTAGATCTCATATTTTAGAGTGAGATTACAAAGTTTCTATTTATCGGTGCCTGATGAATCAGTAATTGATTCGATAACGAGGTTGTTTTCATAGGTATTGAAATCTAAACTAAACAAAACGTTATTAAATGATCTGTTACTTTTTACGATTGATAACAACTTTAATGGTAAATATTACCTATCGTTTTCTTTATAATGCTTTATTTCCCGTTCTATTTGAGTTGTCTCTTTTGTTTTTTTTGTTTTTTTCTTTCTTATTTTTTCTCCTTATTCTGAATAAACTCAGGAATGAGTGCGTAGTCCATAATAAATTGACGCATTTTAAATAATGGCTAAATTAAAATTTTTACTGAAACTTTGTCTAACCGTTGAAGTATTATAGACAAGAATGTTTATTAATAATCACATAACGTGTTTTTTTGTCATCTGATTCGCGATTAAAACTTGAAAATAATTTTATATTAATAATACCATAAAATACGAAAAATTAGAAAATATTAAAATGTAGCCAAATCAGAGAGGTCAAATTTCGTGGTGCGTTTTCCTGTGACATTAAATATACAAATTTAAACTACTTCGAATGTTTACTATCCTTAAAGTAACCCCGCCGAAAGGATGATGCATGAACTTGGACGATTTTTTCGGACTTATTGCTCAGATTCACACACTGAGTAGTCTCGTTATGTGAAATATATCAAATGGGTAATAAACAACACTACATATGAAGTTACAGCATACACACCTGATGATCTTTTTCATAAAGATAAACGTTTCTCACTTTTGGATGATTTAGTAGATCTCCCACCCGGACACACTGAGCACCCCAATATCAAATATGTATCAAAATATGTACTTATATGTAAAATATAATTTTGTATTTAAATTATTTGTATTGTGAATTGTTGACAAATATTAATCTCGTGGTTGTGCATACATTCATTAAAAACATGTTTTAACATAAATATCCGCGCTCTCTTTAAAAATAACAAACAATAATATACATAATAAGTGAGTAATATGAATACTGAATATAGGTATTATGTTCCTAAAATTGTAATTTTATTTTTTAGTTATTTTTTGAAGTGGTTTTTAAGAATTTTTTTATTTTTAAATAAAAAAATGTATTGTTCTATTCCTACGACTTTTGAACTTTTTACATTAATAATATAATTTTTAAATAATAATTCAGTCCATTATAGGTCCGGTTCGGCCCAGTCCGGTCCGATCCAGTTTGGTCCTAATATACTTTAACGCAGTCCGGTCTCGGTCTTTTTTATTTAAAAAAAATAAACGGTTCAGTTCGGTCGGGTCTCGTGGTTTATTCGATAAGTCCGGTTCGGTTCTGTTCTTAAATTGACCTCACTGGTTCGGTCCACTCTTAAAAAAACCGGACCGTGCAGAGCTCTACTTCTTACCCACACTTAGAACTTTAATGTAGGACACCCTCGTCAATGAGTTGAAGGAAATGAAAAATTACAACACCATAATGTACTTACTTAAACTAATACTCTATTTATGACATTTTTAATATAGGTAACCATTTAAAAATGAAAAGTAGATATCATTATACTCCGAAAAATAAGGTGCCAAATATAATGGTAGTATTATATTTTAGAGCTACTGTTTTCTAAAATAGTCAAAGTAAATTTTTTCAAAGAGTCAATACTTTACGAAATAATGAGAATTTTACGTTAAATAAATAAACGAGTATTTAAAAAATTTAATGTTTTTAACACAATTGTCCACATTCATTAATTATTATCTTGTGTTTCGGTTTACCAGACGGGTATCCTAAATCCTCTATCTGAAATAGTAAATATTGATTTAGGTAGCTAACAAGACATTTTTTTTATATGTATAAATATATACTGGATGATTCACTAAGCGTATTCGTCGTATTTTTTCGTTTAAATTATAAATTTATTTAAATTCTGATTTTTTGGAATTATTGTGTCGTTAAAGCAGATATTTTTGAATTCTTAAATTGTTCACAACATTTGAGGAGCATTCTGTTGTGATACTAACTTTGGTTTCTCAAATGAGAACCTATATTGTAAATTCCATATATATATATATACATTACTTTAAATACATTTTGGTGTAGAAATGTTTGATTTCCGTCAACACGTTGACGAGATATTTCATTTTTAAGTATAGGTAGAGAGAGAGTATCCGAGCAATAATAAAACGCCAAATTCTATCACTACTCTCCCCTAAACTTTAAAGAGGAATATCTTGTTAACAGGTTGACGGAAATCAAAACTTGACACCAAAATGTATTTAAAGTAATACTCAGTTTATTTATGAAATTTTAAATATAGGTTCTCATTTGAAAAACTAATGTTGGTATTACGACAAATGGTGCGCCTTAATTGTTGTGAAAAACTTTAGTATTCGAAAATATCGGTCTTAACTACACTTAAAAATTCCAAAAATTAGAATTTGAATATATGCAAAATTTAAAATGGGTTGAGTTTGCTTAGTGAATCATTTTGTACACATATGAATAATAAATGTTGTTATTGATGAAGTTTGATTAAGTGTATACCGATTTCAATACGTTCAATCCTTTTACAACTCTACCGAAAACAACATATCTCTCATCAAGGGTTAGCAAGGGTTTGAACGTAATCAAAAATTGTGAAGCGTTTTCGTTTTTCTTAAAATTGTACATGGACAGAGCACCTGCAAGTACCAATATTTATCATACATTTTTTTTTTTTTTTAAGAAATCTGAAGTTATAATTAATAATATTAAGCTTCATTCATAGTCAAATA
>CABPRJ010001049.1:0-24747 GCA_902439185.1 Cinara cedri | reverse complement strand
AGAGAGGAGTGGTAAAAGGCCATAATATAGGGTAGTTGGAGGGGATAGAAGTGGTCAATAAGCGCTAACGTATTTAAAAAAAAATAAAAAAAATAAAAATATATAGGAATATATAAATGTTATAAAACTCTGGTACGTATTAATATTTTAGATTAATATGATCAAATAATAATTAAATATATATTTCAACGCAACAAGCCTACTACGGATACGTTTAACTGAGTGACGGAATTTTGTTCCTTACGGGTGTTTAAGATTCTGAGCGCAACGATGAATGTATTTTATTTAATATATTATTTTTGTGTCTGTGATATACTTTTTTACCAGAAAACTTGGTCCAAAGTATAATAAAATTATATGTAAATATTTACGGCTGCCGCGGCACTACGGTTTTCATTATGTTAACACTATGTTTTTTACCAGAAATATTACTCCAATCTAATAATAATAAGATATCAATTTTGCAGTTTTCAACACATAACCACTGACAGAAAAGATATTGTCATTTATATCTAAAGTATTTTCTATAATAATTTATAATAATTTGGGAAAAACGTAAGATGAAAATTATCAAATTTACATCTATAAGGTGGGTTCAGACGTAGCGGCTTAATTGCGTTTTCCGCAGCGTTTTTAGATGCGGCGTGGCATAATTTCCAAGCGACCTAGTAGACGGTCTACATCCAGAGCAATCTAGAGCAAAGATCTGGGGGGAGGGGCAACACATTTTTTACAACCAAAATATAATTAAAATATAATATAATACATTGTGTACATTATTTTCTCATACAATTCGTATACAAAAATCGAAGAAATAATATGGTGAATGAACCTCTTGTTAAATTTTCAAATTTCTGTTTAGACTAATTATTTTACCCACAGAGTACCTATTAAATACAAATTACTTACAAAATTCCCAAAATTAAAATATCTATAAATCGCTCAAAAATGACCAAACTTTCACTGGAAAAGGCTAATATAAGTTTTCTGTCCAAATTTTAAGTTTCTACCAATATTTTTAACTGTTCTTTTCCGTTTTTCTTTAGAGTTAAATTCGATATTTTCGAATACTTAGATTTTTCACATTATTTTAAGAGTATGCAGGATACTAACCCTTCTATGTTTTCACCGATTATTATGAAAACTTATTCGAAAATCAAAAAAACGAACTGCATCATTAAATACAAGATTAATATTTCAAAAAAAAAGGTCTCTTGTCGTTTTTCAATTGGAGCTATATTTGTGCTAGAATAGGTAGTAGGTACTTATTTAAAATAACGAAATCGTGAAAAAATTTTATTTTACTTTTTCTCGGTTAATCCGAGATATACGTACAGAAAGAATTCTACATTTATATATTGGAGCATGTTTTATAGGATTGAAATGGTCTACAGTATAAAAGAAAAAATTCCATTGTAAAAAAATTCAAAAATCGTCCGATGATTTTAAAAATTTTATCATGTCTAGTTAAGTCTAATATAAGTATTATTACAAAGTTTCAATTCTCTGCGTGCATTTATGATCGAATTACGGCAAAAAATTAAAATTCTTGAAAAACTCAAAAGTTTTAGCGTTTATTTCTTTAGAAAGTAAATTAGGCAACAAAAAAGATTTCTTATGATTTTTCGAGTAAATCATTGTTTCTGGTAGAAAACGCTGTCCATGTTTTTATAAAATAATGAAATCGTGAAATTGTACTTTTTCTATTTAAGTGCTTTAAGTTAAAACATGGCGCCGAAAATCTTAAAGTTACTTGTTTAAAGTACGATTTAGACAACCTGTGCTTTCAGAAAAGTTACTATACGTAAAAATCGGAGCAAGTTTACTAGGAAAAAACGTGTCCACAGCATAGAAGAAAGAAAATAATAAACATTTTAATAAGACCAATAGCTCTCTCACTACGCTCGGAGTCTAAAATTCCATAAATAGATGGAGTATTGCTGTAAATACATTTCTGTGTTCAAATTTTTGATTTTCGTCAACTAGTTGACGAGATTGAAATATTCCAGTGTTAAGTTTAAGTAGAAGGGGAGTAGTGGAACACTTATAAAAAGCCGCACGCCAAGTCGCCACACAAATGATACTTCTCTACTCTCTCCCTACCAATTATTCGAAAATATCTGATTTAACTACTCTGAATTTCAAAAATCAGAATTTGAATACATCCTAAATTTAACCGAAAAACGGAGTAAACACGCTTAGTGAATCATCCTGTATATGGACTGTGTACCTATCTGCATCTGGTTATTTCTGAACGTATATTTATGTGCATACCAATGTTATTACTTTTAAATTTGAATATAAGTCAAATTGGTAAATAATCAATGTACATATACGAATGATACATTTGTTTTCTCGTCGAAAAATGGTTTCCGATTGTTTCTTGAACATTTGGACAAATAGAATATATCAAATAATAAATAGAATATTTTAAATGCACTTTTGAGTTTTCAAGCAATTCTGTTTTTTTTTATTAAATGCTATAATTGAAATGTTTGACAAAATGTCTATTAGTAAGAGAACGTTATATCTGAATGTGCTATCTCATTCCAACTAAAGGCCAGTTTTATAGTAAAATATACTTTACACAAACTGCGTAGAACTTGCTTAATTTTGGTTTTAGAGTAAAATTACCTAATTTAAAAAGAGGACAATATTCCGGAGTAAAAGACGATACGTTTTTCCTATTATTGTAATTATCATTCTGAAATTTACGTTCAATACATCGTTTAGAAATATAGACTTATTCATCGATTTTCAATGATAATGACATTTGAAAAAATTAATTTTAATAAAGAAACGCATTTTCATGCCTTTCGGAATAATATGCTCTTTAAAATTTCATCATAGGTGCTTTTACTCTAAAACCAAAATCAAGTGAGTTCTATGCAGTCTGCATAAGGTAGATTTTTAAAATTTGACTTCCGAAATCCCTCCTAAAAAAGAGCTAATACTGGAGATGGGTACAGCCACAGTTGTAACTGGAACGTTGGAAAGGTAGGATATATTAAGTTATTTAAATTATATCTGTACGTAATAATAGATCATTGCAAACGCTTTGGAGCGAAGTCCGGTAAGATATATTTTGGAATGCCATAATTTTTACGATTTTCGTCTAAATTCGATTTTTAAATACTTATAAAAAAAAAAACGAATACAAAACTCAAATTTGTTTTTTAAACAACTAAGTATTACTTACTTACTTAATGTATCTTTGTGTTAAATTTTTAATCATTTTTCTTAAATCATATAATTTTTATAACGGATACCTACCAAATAAAAATACATATAAAAACCCGAAAATCTAAAAACCTAAATGCCGTATTTCCTACGTTTTTCCCAGTTTCTCGTCATTATTAGGAAAATTATACGGAAAGTCAAACGACTATTTTTACAAAAAACGACTTTGTTTGTCAGTGGCTAAATATTGAAGGAACAATATTTATATTTTTTCATTTTTCTATTGAAGAAATATTTCTAGTAGAAAACATACACAAGTTGCAAAAATTACTTACAATAAAATCTAAATTATTATGAAAAATACTTAAGATGTATGGAAAAACGACTTTATTTGTTAGTGGCTATATGTTAAAAGAAACAAAATCGATCTCTTGTTATTTTTCGATTGGAATAATATTTCTGGTAGAAAATATCGTGTATACAAATTTAAAATAATTAAATCGGTAACGCTGCGGCACACCGTAAATATTAGCCGTTTAACCTATAATTTTCTTTCTGGTTTTTTCCAATTATTTTGAAGAGCCATTGGAAATTGAAAAATGACCTTTCTAATGTACCGACTAGAAACAATTTCCTTTTAGAAAAGATTCTACATTCTATACATCGGAGCAAGGTATAAAAGGAGTAAGATATTTTTTTTTTCTAAAAAGTTGTTTACAGACAGAAAAAATAAATAATAATACACATCATTTATTAAAACCAATAGATCATTCTTTACGATCCGAATCTAAAATATGCAAATTATTTTAGATGTTGTAAATAAAAAAGGTTGGTATTATACATTTTTTTCTATTTACATGATGAAATGATTGTAACATACATTTTGAAGTTTTCTGTATAATACGAATATATGCCGCTAATTAAAGAACGCAGATCATAGTCTACCAAGAAATATTGTATTTTACTATTATCATAAAATGTATCTATTTTATTAAAGTCTATTAGGTCTATTATAATTTCATAAATCTAAGATATTTTTATTTACATTGTTTTCTCTTAAGAAATATAACTGATTTACTTTGTATTGATAATGTTGTGATTGTACAATAAACGTGTCTAACTATACTATCGTCGATTGTGTATACTTTTCTATTTTTTTTTCCATCAAATATTCTAAGTGAAAACACAAAACTCAGTGAAGCTGAATAAATTTCCAGGAATTTTTTTTTTCGTTCAATATACTAATACAGGCAAAGAAATACGGGAGTAAAGGTAAAAGAAATAAAAAAAATGACGCGAGCAACATCGGGCGGGATTGCTTAAAATTATTAGATAACTCGGGTGAAGGCCGGGTGAATAAGTTAGTACTACCATAAATTAGTAAAACAATTGTTGCACATTCGTATTTACTTTAATTGTTAATTTAACATTGCAATATTGGTGTACCTATGCCGTTTTAGTATACATTATTATCACCGACAAAATAGATGTACCTACTTAATATACATGTATAATACACGTGACTGCCCGAATTCGGAGCAAATCGACAAACACCGTGGACATGTAAATTGACACCTTTATATTATTATCCAGGTCGTTGCAATTTGGTTGTAATTACCTATTACAAACCTACAATACGTCAGTATACCCACTGCGCAATACTTGTACTACTGGACTACGCTTTGAACGAAGTGATTGCGAAGTTATTTGTATTTAAATAACGAAGAAAATGTTCGTTTCATCTATATGGTACGTATACAAAATTACCTATAGTGTCAATCCAAACAATAAATTACATAATAATTGAATACATGAAAACAAATCTACGAGTATTATGGTGACACAAAAAATGTTTAGTCATTTATTTGAATTTATAAAAAATATCATAAGTACTTAATATGTGTTAAATTATAATAGTTAATTAGATGTATATTGCTTTAATATTCTCTGTTAATATCATACTTGACGTAAATAATATAATGTTAAAAAAAAAACAAAACATATTTGCATATAATAATAAATCATACTGAAATAAGAATACAAATTATATAAAAATGTTTAAAAAAAAATATTAACGAGTGTTGATATTACAATTGTTGTAGCTAAAGCTTACACGNAAACAATTTGATTGAATAAATGGAGTTAATATTTCTAGCTTAAATTTGTAAAAGAGAAAAAGTATTAATAATTAATGATGCTAATTTAGATAGATATTTAATAAAATAAATGTTTAGATATTATTTCATTGTATTGCGGAATCTAATGAAAGTTGATACATTAAAAATGTGATCGATCAAGTGCAATTAAAAAAAAATGAATTACTTTATTATTGATATGAATATAATATAACTTAGGCGGTTTTGTTTTTAAAATTAAATCTTAATTTTTTATTATAAAAAGGACTTAAATTTAATTGTCATTTAATCTTCGAACTTCATTCATAAAGCTCGTGCATAAGTCATCTAAATTAAATTTGTTTTCTTATTGTTATAAACTTGAATTTTTTCTTAAAATAATGATTAAAATGATAAAAAAATAATGATTAAATCTAACATATAAAATATTGTAACTAAAAGCTAATTTTTTTAACCTTAATATTTTATTAATCAAAAATCTTATACATAAAGTACCTACATCTAATTTACAAAATATTGTAGTAATAAAACGTATTTAATTTTGTTTTATCGTTCAACGTCTGTAACAAAGTATATTTTAAATGGGTGCCCTTGTAGACGATGTTATTGAATTGTTGAAGTCGGTTGAGTTTGTGGTTGTGATTGTTTGGAGAAAGGCAGAATTGCGGACGATTAGCGTATTCCATCAGCGGATTAAAACGCAGTAGCGCGTCCGACGTTGGCGTTAGTTCTGGCACGCTCTATAATACAGGAAAGACAAATAAAACGATGATTACGATGATAAAATAACCTAATCCTTAGAAAACCTTAACATTCACAGATATATAATAAACTAGATTACTGCTTAATTTTTAAACGACGATAATTTTTATATCTGTGTTATATTAATCGTGATCAAATTAAATGCAGGCTGCCGTGTGTATCTAATACCAAAATTATTAGTGTGGTATGACAGTTAGCCTTCTAGTTTATTATGTATACATTACATATATATTTTATCTATGTTAGAATTACTACGTTAGATTACTACTGAATTATCGTTTAAATGCGAGGTATGTTTTATGTTTTCGTGTCCAATCGTACAGTAAAAGCGGTGTACTAGAATCATTCTCGCGAGCCCGTAGTCGGATCCTTTAACTCGATTGAAGATTTAGTAATAAATTCGGTGGGGCACTGACATGGAATAAGTACCTCTATATTTTTAAAAGATAAATTATCGGGAAATAGCGCTAAATTAAATTTAGGTTAAATCGATAAAGATTGCGTTGTTTACATTCGTATTATAGAAAATTAGAACACCTCGAGTATTATCACGTATTGACCTTTTTATTGACATCCATTTATCACCTATAAAAGTTGCGTTGTGATCTAGTAAAAAATACCTAACTAATAATTTATCGTGAAATGTGCGTTTCACATAAAAAAAAAAAAAGGAAGGAAGTGTAAGTGTATAGTACAATAAAATATATGCCTATATAGAAAATTAGTTGATGTATCCCTTAAAGGATGAGAATGGATAGCCCTTGTGAGTTAAGCGCTGTTTAGGTTAGTATAAAATATACGGCGATGGACATGTTTACCTAAATCCTACTAATATTAAAATGTTGATTATCTAATATTCTAATATTCTAATTTTCTACTAGTATTATGTACACAGTTTATTTTATACCTATATATATATATTGTATTATTATAAATATATATTATATTAAACAACACACCTTTTCTTTCTTCATGCAGGTGACGGTTAATTATGATACGGCCTGGAAATCCTTTTACTTCTGGTATCATTGATTTTATGATTTTAACCATCATTTGGAAATCTGCAGCGGGGAAATCGGGCTTCATATAATATATCGGCGTGTACACGCTGGAAGTCGGGAACTCTTCCGGGGCCACGAAGATTGATTTGTATTGTGACAATTCGCCCTTTACAGTGGTACTGGGCAATTCCATTGTGTTCGGTGTCTTCAAGTGGTCGGCGAGGGCGATCTTTTCGGAGTCACCGGGAATGACAGATTCGAACCACTTAATAACTTTAGGAACATCTATCATGTCACTTGTTTTCTTATTATTCATTGGTAAATTCGCGTTGTCGACGGACGCAATTTTTCTGAAGTCACTAGACATCGCAATGTCTAACCACTTCATAACTTTAAGAATATCACCCACGTTACTGTTTTTTTTGTTATTCGTCATTGTATTCGCGGTGTTGGTGGGGACGGCCTTTTCGAAGTCATCGGATACAATCGACTCTAACCATTTCTTAACTTGAAGAACATTAGCCGTGTCATTTATTTTCTTGTTGATTATCGGTATTTTCGCGGTATTTGTAAGGGCAGTCTTTTTGAAGTCATTTGTTATTATAGGGAATAATGACAGCAAAATACTATTTATATCTTTATTCTTGTTCTTTTTTATCTTTGTGATATCATCGGAGGTGGCGGTCATTTCTACGAAACCTGGCAAAATCAAAGCATTATTCTTGAATTTATGAGTATCTACCATGCCGGTTGACCTTTTATTTCTCGTAGGTGTCTTCGAGGTGTCAGCGGAGGCTTTGAAACCAATGGACACACCATAATCAAATAACTTCATAAATTTAAGAACTTCACCTATGGCAATGTTTTCCTTCTCATTCGTGTGTGTCTCCTCGGTGTTAGCGAAGGTGATATTTTCAAAATAATCGGATACAGTAAAATTGAATGACTTCATAATTTTAAGAATACCATCCACGATTTTCTTTTTGTTTGTAGTTGTTTTCGCGGTGTCGGCGGCCACGATTTTATCGAATTCAACGGAAATAGCAGGTTCGAACCACTTCATAAATTTAAGAATTTTACCAATGGTAACATTTTCCCGGTTATTTATCGGTTTACTTGTGGTATCATTAGGAGCGGTCGTTTTGAAGTCACTTGGCGTTACATAATCATTTACTGCGCTAATTGATTTTTTATTCCTTACTAATGTTTGTGCGGTGTCGGCATCTGCGGTTTTATTGGAGTCAACAGAAATTACAGGGCTAAACCACTTCAAAAATTCAATTATTTCACCCATGGTAATGCTTTCCTTATCATTCGTCTGTGTCACCTTGGTGTTAGTGAAGGCAGTCATTTCTGAATCATCGGTTATAGTAAAATTTAACGACTTCATAAATTTAAGAATTTCACCAATGGTAAAATTTTCCTGGTTATTTATCGGTATATTTGTGGTATCATTAGGAGCGGTCGTTTTGAAGTCACTTGGCGTTACATAATCATTTACTGCGCTAATTGATTTTTTATTCCTTACAATGGTAACATTTTCCTTGTTATTTACTGGATTCTTTACGGTATCGTTGGGGGCGGTAATTTTATAGTCACTTGGTGTAACAAAACCATAGACATCAAACCATTTCATAATTTCTTTTTCTGCATTGATTGACCTTTTATTCCTCGCCGGTGTCTTCTCGTTATCGGAGGAGGCAGACTTTTTGAAATCAATGGACACAACATAATCAAATAACTTCATAAATTTAAGAAAATCATCTGTGTTTTTCTTGTTGTCCATCGACGTCTTCTCGTTGTCGTCGGCTACAACTTTTCCGAACTCATCGGAAAATATAGAATCGAACCTCTTTGTAAATGTAGGATAATCTATCATGTCTTTCATTTTCATGTTCTCATCATTTACCAATGCCTTATGTTGATGACTTAAACTTTGAAATTCACTCTTTTGAGCTTCGTGTACGTCTCGTTTGGTTATTATAATTGAATCAATACGAATGTTACACAAATCATCCTGACAGCAATGGTAAGTTAGTACGATTTTGGATGAGTTTACAGAAGGTAATGTCGGAAACGTTGAATATTCCGTTAGATTGAAACTTTTACTGCATAATTGGGTGCTATTTGCGGTGGGAAAATGAGGAAAAAGAAAACAAATTATAATTAGTATTCATAAGTATAGTAATCACTATATGTATATTAGAATAATGGAGCCTATTATTTATAAATATAATACCCAATAGGCAGTGATAGTTTATTTACGGTGTAGTAGTCTAAGAGGGTCTGGACCCTTCCTTTCCAGTAACCGTTGTAATTTCAATAAAATATCGTGTACAAAATTATACTTTAGAAATACATTTAATTTTTAAAGTTTTGGTAGGGAGAATAGAGAAACACTATTTAAGTTCTCCTTGCCGTACTACAACACAAATGATGCTCCCCTTTTCTTCACCTACTATTTTAACTAAATTCTATCTATTTATGGAATTTTTATGTAGTTTGCTTTTTAAAAATCTAAACTGGGTAGCGTGTTCACCCTCAAAAATCCCTTTCCAATTGAGTGCCATATAATGTATACAGAATATTCTACAGTTTTATCCAAATATTAATTTACGTTAACCCGTTGTATCGATATGTTCCATTTTAAAGTTTCGACGAGGGTAGAGTATCAGTGCATGAAAAAGTTAATGTTTTCCAAGATAATGAGTGTCTTATCGGTTATGTTGATCACCCTGTGTCCCTGTTTATATGCAATAAATTTAAAAATAAAAGTATAAACGTTTAATAGATTTCTATAAAGATAAAGAATAAAGATAAATAAGATTTATACCTGGTTATTGAAAATACATGTACAACTTATTACAATTTATATACATTTAATATGTACAAAAGAAAAAGCCTAGATAAATGAAATTTATTTACTATCGAAATTTTCGTATTAAACTAAATACCTATACACACAATGTTGTAGTGTTATCCAAATGCTCATATTCATTTTATTTTTTCGGGTTTTGTGTTAGAGGGACACAAATATAGAAAAAAATTACACTTTGATTTTCACCCATTTTAATAACTGAAAACGAATTTATTTTTATTTTTGAATTTAAAAATAATATATTTTACAAAATGGTTATTTTGAAAATTTTAAAAAGGGAAAAAATAAAAATAATTTCTTTTCAGTAACTAAGGGATGAAAACTAAAATGTAATTTTTGTTTACATTTGTGTCAGTCTGACTTAAACCCCCCCCCCCCAAAAAAAATTGAATATGACCATTTAGATAACACTGAAGGACTCGTGTATATAGACGTTTAATTTAATACGAATAATGCGATAGTAATTAAATGTTTATTTACTGGGCTTTTTCATTCGTACATATTATATAAATATAAATAATAAAATGTAGTACAAATAGTGATCCATTTAAGTGGGTTACCCATTATCTCTCGAAGTATTAACATTTTCCGGAAAATATTTTCTAAAATATTTAGGAAACAAGTTGCTCTGCAATTTTAAATATGTTAATTTTTAACATCCTTATTTTTAGAGGTAAAACCAATATCTACATTTGATTTTCAAATAGCAACCTACATTAAAAATTCCATAAATAGATGGAGTATTAGTTAAAATAAATTTCAGTGTTGAAATTTTTGATTTCTGTTAAGCCGTTAACGAGATACACCACTTTTAAGTTTGGGTTGGAGGATAGTAGTGGTGCATTATCAACACGCCGTGCGCCTTACCGCAACACAAATGATACTCTACTACTACCCTACAACCCAAACTTAAAAGTGCTATATCTCGTCAATGGCTAAACAGAAATTAAAAATTTCGACACTGAAATTTATTTTAACTAAATTTAATTCCATCTATTTATGGAAATTTAATATAGGTTGTGATTTAAAATCAAAAGTAGGTATTAGTTTTATCTACAAAAAAAAAGGATATTAAAAATGAACATATATAGAATTGCAGAGCAACTTGTTTTCTAAATATTCTAGAAAACGAATTCCGGAAAATGTTAATAATTTCTGAGATAATGAGTGTACCCACTAAAACGGATCACCTGGTACCTATAAACCTATATTATTACCTCGGTCGGTATAGGAACCGCCAAAAGTAGAGAATTATATAAAATATGACCAAAGATAGGTAAACGTAAGTGAAACATGTGGCATGAATATAACACAACCCACAGAATAAAATTATAACTTATATTTTTAATTATTTATTTTTTTATTCGACGATTGAATGAGCTCGATCACTTTTAAACGCGGCTCGGCCTCTTCTGTATAAATATCCCGTTTAAACATATGAATAAGCTCGTATTTATAAACAATATATAGATAATGGTTCGGTTTAGTACTTTATTAAAAATAGCAATATCAAGTAATTTAACTATTTATCATTCCTTAGAAAATTTTTTGTTTTATAGACTTTATTTATATACTCACGTCGGTAGAAGTTCTTGGCAACCGTACGAGTGTTGGTCGTTCGACACGTCGAGTCGTTCGTTAAATTTCCCGGATTGGGTGGTAGTGATGTTGGCGATGGCGAGCAGTGACGGCCCGGGAAAATTTGAAAAGCTGGTCGTTACCTGGGTGAAGCATCCCTGGCTGGTGTAGCACACAGGCACGCTGCTGAAGGAGGACATACACTGGCGCAAGTTGCAGTAGCAACGGATCTGTGACGAAGACGTGTGACCATCTTGCACTCTTTCGAGGTGTGAGACCTGTCCGGCACCTATGCGAAAAAATAAAACGAATTATAATATTAATATCTGGATATTGTCAGGAAAATAAAATTTATAAATTGAGTAAATATTATAAAGTCTTAAATGTGTAATTATACCTATTATATCGAAATACATTTGCGGCGGCGGGAATGTGATGTTGAGTGGTTCAAAATATACGGGTGTGAGTGGAACGTCCTCGGTGATTGCGATTGGCAAGAAAAGCGTTACGGCGGTTACTACCAGAAAGCATGTAAAACGCGCTCGGCCAGGAATGGTTTTGGCGGACATTTTTACAAATATATTTGCATACAAATTTCAAGGAAAAAGACAATATCGGAATCTGTGATAGATGTATCTACTCGGGACGCCGATGGGTCCTATACGCGAAATCGCCAAGGATCTTGCGGAGTAGTGGGAAACGCGCAACTATTAAGGAATCGCGCAAAGCATGATTTTTGGTTGAACTGGTTTGGAGAGGACGGACAGTGCGTCGTCGGTGGCGTAAATGGCGTCGGCGGGAGTGGTGACGGGGCTGTGTTTGGAGGCGGTGGCGCCGGTGGCTCCGCGTCGTCCGCGTAGTATACGACGCACGGGATATTGTTATTAGTTGCGCGCGCACCCGCAAACCGCACAGTATCGCCGCCCCGGGCGACGACGCATACCGCACGCCACGGTGTTGGCGGGGGTGGCGCGGTGCGGGGCGTCAGGAGTTTGGCGCGAGGTGGGTGT
Organism: Cinara cedri; assembly: GCA_902439185.1. NCBI lineage: Eukaryota > Metazoa > Arthropoda > Insecta > Hemiptera > Aphididae > Cinara > Cinara cedri. The sequence continues at coordinate 12,203 of CABPRJ010001049.1, read as the reverse complement.
GGTGTGAGACGAAAACGAAGAAAACGACGATTCCTCCTCTTGCGATCGGCCGGGGAAGGGAGGACGCACATACGCAGTAAGTGTGAACGTCGAGCGGTAATCGCATCGTGTAGGCATAATAGAATATAATGCGTAATATTATTTAGACGGCGTCAACAATTTTGCGGTACGCGTTCTCGGCGTCCCTATAATAGCCTGGAAAACAATGAACGCATTTTACCAAATGCCGTTACGGCGGCGTATCGTTGGTCCCGGCTTAGATTTCAATCATTGTTTGGAAATGTATAGGTACTGCACCCGCGGTGTACACGCGTTACACAACACAGCGGCTTCCGCTAGGATTTCTATTCGGAACGTGAAGGGAAGCCGTGTATCCGTAGCTTATCTACAAAGCGAGACGCGTACAATACCATAGATTTCAACACGCATTATTATTAAACGACTATGTAATTCGGTTTCGTATTCGACCGATTTTTTTTTTGTTTTTTTTATCGGTAACGGGCATTTAAAATCCGTTTTTTTTTATTTATAATACTAATAATTAGCATCGAGTACCTGTAGTTCTTCCCGAGCAATATACGCGTATTCACGGGCATTTCCAAACCTTGACTATGGATGGGGGGGAGTGGAAGCGCGAAATAATTAAATTTGATATTAATGATTGATAAGAAAAATTGACCTTCATACTGCGCACGATGAGTGGACCAACGTTACAGATGAATAGTCGGGAGAAGTTGGAAAGGTACGATATAGAGAGAAACATAACGTATATCTGTCAGCGAAAATCATTGCTAACGAAAAGCGATTCTGAACGAAGCTCGGTTAATAGTATTGCTTTTTCAACAGTATTATATTCATATTACTGTAAAATGAAATCCAAGATTTCTGGTAGACTCTTTTTTCTTATATATATATAATAATAATAATAACAATAACATTTTTGTAAAACCATTATATTTTTCTCAACATTCAGAATATAAAAAACTATGGCAAATAATACATTGATTATATCTATTATATCCACTTTTGGATCAATTACTATACTAAATGCCAATGCTAGTCCACTTCTCTTGGGGGGAGAGGGCGATCGCTTTATTATGCGGATGGTTAACAACGTTAATCCGGATTGACGTGGTTCTATACATGTCATAAAATCGAGAACAAATAATAATAAGAGTTCTTTACATAGGTATTCTTATAAATTTTTGTTAACAGAATTTAATATGTGATTTAATATCAAAATAATTAGCCGTAACGATCGCGGGTTTTTATTATGGTTTTAATCAATACCACTAGTCAACGGAGTACCTACCGAATTAAAATTACCGAAAAAATACAAAATACAAAATGCTGTTCATTTGTATGTCGAAAATTAAACGTAAACCAAACGTTAATCGTTGTAATTTGATTAAAATAATTCACAGAGACTTTGTTCATCAAAATCGTTTTTCGTTGTTATATTTAATTTGTAGTTTTTCCTTAGCTTATACTATTTATCGTTTCGTATAAATATTGTATTATAACTTTAATATTGATCTATACATTGTCTATATGCGCATGCCGGAACCATATTTTGACTGTGCTCAATCCACGTTCGTATAAAAAATTAAAAAATTCGTAAAAAAAAATTAAAAAAAGATTTGCAATTAGCGATGTCGTATATGTAATATCTATACAATAATATAATTATTTTGTTATTTGATTATTTGAAGGTAAAACAAAATGTTTATAAATAATATTTAATCCGTAAGATAATTTTTTAATAATTTTAATTGTTATTTTGACAATGCAATATTGGTATGTTTAAGACGCGTTAAGGTTTGTCAAAAATTCTCCGACGCAATATTGGTGTACCTAAATATATATATGTCGTTTTTGTGTGCATTTTTTAACACCGACGAAACAGATATACTGATATGATATAATACCTGTAATTGACGAATTTAGATCAAATCGATCAACACCGTGAACGAGTATATTGGGAAATTTTAGTCAGGTCGTACGATTCGGCTGTAATTATTATCTAGGCAGGCAGTAGGCGTACATCTATAGTAGACCTGCAGTATACCCGTATACTCACTGCGCACAATTTAAATCGAAGTGATTCCGAAATTATTCGTGTTTAAATAATGTGCATTTCGTTTAGGTACACTTACAAAATTATAATATCAATCTAAACATTAAATTAACGTACAGATTATTATATACACAAAAAACAAATATATGATGATATAAAAAATGTTTTAGTTATTTATATTTAATTAATATAAAAAAAATTTATAATGTATTAATGTGTATTCAATTTAGGGCGGTAATATTAAATTAGAGCTAGAGATTGCATATTTCCTGTTTACTACTACTTGAGGTTAATAATATAATATAGTGCATGTAAAAAAAAAAAATATAAGTATTTATATGTGTATAGTATTTAAAATAATAATAAATTAAATCGGATATTTACTAAAAAAAAAAAATATGACAAATTATAATGAAAACTGACATTAAAATACAAAAGTTCGTAGCTAATGCCACGGCACGCTAATTTATATTGAATTAAAATATGTGCAGTAAAATAATAATAGCGGAACAAAGGGTTTTTATAAATTAATACAATTGATTGAACACGCACGGAGAAATTTTTAAAGTTTGAAATTGTACAAGTAAAAAAACATTTATAACTATTGATTATAATATATAATTATAAATTATAAATAGGTATTTCATAAAACATATCTTTATACATCATTTAATTTGATTACAGAATAAAATAATGTGTAAGTGTTGTTACATTATAATGCTCGATAAAGTACAATTAAAAATAATATTATTACTTTAATATCAATTTGAATATATTACTCAAGAGGGGGTTTTTTTTTATTACTAAATCTAAATATTTTATTTAAAAAGACTTGTGCATAAGGCACGCAAAATGAAAAAAAAAATGTTCTTGTTGTTATAAATCGACATTTTTCTAAAATAATACACGTGCAAAATGTACCTAAATCTGATATAAAAAATAATGTAATTAAAAGCTAATTTTTTGTTTTTTACTTTAACATTTTTAAAAAAAAAAAATCTTATAAAGTACCTTCTTAATCTAATATAGAAAATAGTGTAGAAATTAAAAATAATTTTTTTTTTACTGTTAAAAGTTTGTTGCATATTAAAATGTATTATAAATGATTACGGCACCGAATAAACAGTGATGGTTACTGCAGTAGTGTTGGTGGAGTCCTTGTAGACGATTTTATTCAATTATTTAAGACTATTGTAGTTATGGCTGTGATTGTTTTGGAGAAAATAAGATCTGTAGGTATCTGTACAATTGCAGACGATTGACAGGCATCGGCAGATTAAAACGCTGCAGTAGCGTATCCAACATTGCGTTAGTTCCGGGGTGTACTGTAATACAGAAAAGACAAATAAAACGATGATTACGATGATAAAATGATCTAATTATAAGCAAACTTCAGCATTCACAGATATGTAGGTAACATAAACTATATTGCTGATCAATTTTTAATATCGCGATAACCGTTATATTATTTGCGAAATATAATATTAATCGCGTATTCGACTATATAGTGGCTTATATTATATAATGGCTGCCGTGCGTCTTTTATATCAAAATCACTAGTATGATATAACAGTTAATAGTCTAGTTTTTTATGTATACACATATATATATATATATATATATAAAGGTGACCGTTATTTTTGAATTCTTAAAATTCGAGGAGTGCCGCCCAAGAATTTCTCCTTATGGGTTCAAAAATAATGTCTGCAAAATTTGGGCAGTACTCTTCGAATTTTGAAAAAAAAAAAATTAACTTATGTATAGTTAACGGGCACCCTAATGTATATAAACAGGTGATTATTTTATCGTTGAAAACTGATTATTTCGCAAAATATTGTCTTTTTTTTAAAAAAAAAAAATTGTTTTGAAAATTTAAGAAACAAGTAGATCTAAAATTCCCATATCACCTAAAAGTTGTATTGCGAACTGAAGTAATAATTAACCGAAACCTATGCGTTTCAGTTGGAAAAAAATAAGTAGATAAAAAGGATGAAAATTTTTAGTTATGGCTTAGCTATTTTTAGCTTTAATATTTTATAACATATTTGGTACACTGTTTGTCATAATTATTTTATTACTGTTATAAGTATAAATTATATACACACCTTTTCTTTCTTCATTCACGTGATTGTGTCTATCTGGAAATCCGTTCACTTTTGGTTTCAGTGATTTTACAATGTTTACGATTCTTATAAAATCTGCGATGGAAAAATTGGTCTTCCGATGATATATTGGCGGGTACACGCTATTAGTTGGAAACTCTTCCGGGGCTACGAAGATCGGTTTGTTGTGCTGAGACGATTCGTGTTTTGAAGTAGTACTGGGGAATTGCATCGTGTTCGGTGTCTTCGTGATCTCGGTGGGGGCAGTCTTTTCAAAGTTCCCGGACATAAAAGACGCCATCCATTGCATAGTTTTAAAATTTTCTTCCGAAGAACTTATTTTCACCTTTTTTCTCAGTGTCTTCAAACGGTCAGCAGTGGCGGTGTTTTGCAATTTACTGTACATGACAGGCTCGAAGCACTTATTAATTGTGGGCTTAATAATCGCGTCGATTTCGTGTTTTGTATTTTTTATGTTGCTCGTTGGCACTTCGGATTCAGCATTAATATCAGTAGTAACTTTGGGAGCCACTGCATCAGGATTGGTGTAAGGTGTAAGCCACACTGTCTCTGAATCTGCTTTCGTAGCTCTTTTACTTTTCCTTTGTCGTAAAGAACTTTGAAACGTTTTTTCTTCTTGTTCTTCTTGTACTTCTTGTACTTCTTGGATAGTGGTTGTGGCCGGGTTAGCACGATCGTTGCACATGTTGTTCTGACAGCAATAGTATGCGTACACGGTTTCCGACGTGTTTGCAGATGATAGCGCTAGGAATTCTGAACTATCTGTTAACTCGAGCATTTCATTGCATGTTTGGTTGCTATTTATGTTGGGAAGATGGGAAAAAAATTTAAATTAATATTCATAATTACAGTAATAACGGTGTATTTATTTTAATAATGGAGCCTACACTATAATCTAATTCATAACTATTGTGCCTATTAATCAGTGGATTCTGAATATTTAAAGTTTAAGTAGGGGCAGTTAGTGGAGCATTAGTTAAATGTCACGCATCGTGCTGCAATACAAATTGTTATCATTATGGTTATTAATGTAATATTAAATATTATACATAGGTATAATATAATAAAGTGTATAATGAGCTCGTGTGGGGGTCCATGAGTTTTAACTATAACAATATTACACATTTCATTGAAATACATGAATTAGTTATTAATTAAATTTAAAAACTATTTATACTTAGGATATATAAAACATAAAAATTTAAAAGGTTAGAGTATTAATGATTTGAAATGTACAATATAAGTGAATAATCAGCATCTTGTTGCAGTAAATGATTTGTTAAATTCAGCTCAAATATAACATAATTTTTATAATCATTTAATTCATAAGGTAGGTATGTTTAGACCACTACATAGAAAAAAAGGTTTATGTATATTAGAGGTAAATGGGTGATAATATTATTCAATTTATTTCTGGTATTAAAATTATGGAAAATTGGTTTAGTTAGATTATTTTTTACTAAGAAAGTAACTGTTTTTTTGTAAACAAAATTTGTACTGTTTGAATATTTAATTCCTCGGATTATTTATAGGATATTATTTTGTGCAATTTGTAATTTATTGAATTTACTTTTATTAGCTGCACCCATTGCAATGATGCCATAATCAGTGTTGATTCTACTAGTGCCTTGTTTATTGTTAGAATACTTTTTTTTTGCTCCACTACTCTTCCTATCATAGTCGATATCAAAACTTAAAGGTGGCCGTACAGGTCATGAATATGAACTTATGAAATACATTACACAATTTTATAAATACTAGAATGAGTTTTGCGGAAACTAAAAAAAAAAAAAAAAAATGAAAAACGTTTAAAAAAATAGTTTTAAATTATGTATAATAAAATGTATTTTAATAACTAACATAATTATATTATTAACAAAAGTATCATTATTATCTATAACCAAAAGTAATTACGAGTACTACCTCCTAATAATAATCATATCGAATTTTTCAAGCAATAGTTACTTTTTGACACATAATAGGTAGGTACCTATATTATATTATTCATGAATAATATCATAAATAACTATTTTATACTATTATATTATATATTTATAAATATTCATAAATATAGCATAATTTATCTTCATAGGTGTATCATTTTAAGTGTACTTTTACAAAAAAAAAAAAAGAAAAAAGAAAAGTTCCATAATTTTAGTCATAAATTACATACAAATAATATTTTTAGTCCTCTACCGAGTAGGCAGTGAACCTAGCGGCAATTTTAACTGCAGTGATGTTTTCAATCGATTTAACTTAGACGGGCGGGTGAAAATGATTACATCTTATTAATCCACTTTGGTACACAATTCGTGAACATTATAATCATATTCAATAATTTTAGAAAAACAAAAATTATGCAATTACTATTGTTGTAATTATTCTTTTTATAACTTAATACTAATATTTTAGAATTTACTTATATTTAAATATACACGTATATTAGGTATCCCTAAAATGGCATATGGATTATTCATTTTATAAAATAATAAAGTGAAACAAACACTTATCATAATACTTCAGATGACGCATTTATTATTCATTATTTTTTAAATTTGTATATATAAATGTTTTTATTCATATATTTATTTACAATATTTATAAATACTATGATTATTATAAGAATTACATTATTTTTGAATATCTAGGTATAATGATACCTATTCAATCTACCTACCATTTTTTTAACCTATATTGCACACAATATGTTTTATAATTATAATTTATTGTACCTAGTAAAAATATATTATTTATAAAGTTATTATAGAGATTTTGTGAAGGAATTGGGAGAAATAATTTTAAAAATGCATACAAGGTAATGATGTGTGTTATGATGAGGGAGATCAGAGAGCTATATTTTCCACCTTTACTTCTTTTAGTATCTAATCATTTTTATAACTGTTTACTAGTTAAATTCTAAATTAAATTTTTAATCAGAAAAATCGAAAATTCGATGTGTTGGTACCTAAAGTTAATATCATAACAAACAAAAAAAAAAAAAACAATTGAACTTACATTTAATTGTTTAAACAAAATAAGCTATGCGAAATATAGTTGAATATAAAGGAGGTTATATTACTATAATCTATAGATTATACTATAGTATTAGTATACCGATAGACTAATAATAATTGAAATTATTACCTTATACCTATAACTAATTTAATTCAATGATAATTTTGGTGTAGATTGAATTGAAAATTACGTACATAAATATACAAATTCAAAACTATTTTTTTTTTTTTAAATCCTAAGTTATCTACATGTTAAACAATATCACAATTTCATAACTCAGTATCTCCCTTCTTGGTGAAATCGTATATACGCTACTGATACAGACCAATACATACATCATATTAGATTCTGATCAATTTTCTATGGTATTCACTGTATACGTTATACTTACGTCGGAAGAAGATCTAGACAACCGTACGTTCCGTTAATGGTGTTTGACATGACGGGTTCCTCGTCGAATTCCTCAGGTAAGGGTTGATCGGTAGTGGTGATGGTGGTCGAATCGGTCACCTGCGTCGACCCGGTCAATTCCGATACGCTGGTCTGTATCCGGGAAAAGCATCCCTGGCGGGTGTGGCAGAAGGGCATGCCGTCGGTGGCAATCAAACACTCTGGCAAGTCACAATAGCATCGGATCAACGGCTCAGACGGATCAATGTGAGGTTGAATTCTTTTGAGTCTGTCCGGTGCATTATCTGAATAAAGAATACAAACAAATATATTTATTAATATTTGGATATCGTCGGCAAATATAATGTCGAGTTTTATAATGACATATTTTTTTTTTCACCTCAAATATCGAATATATTTTGTTATGAAAATAATAATAACCGTTATTATCGTAAAATCAAATATAATCTATAGTAATATAGATACGAAATATCTTAATATTAAATAAAATAAAAACGATTAAGTCTTAAATGTGTATATGTTATACGTTACCGAAATACACCGGCGGCCGCGGGTGTGTGAATCCGCCTATTAAAAGAGGGACGGAGTCGGCGTTAACGGTGTTTGACAAGAAAGCCGTTACGGCGGCGATGACCAGGAAGCCAGTAAAACGGACAAGACGGGAAATGATTACGGTAGACATTTTCACACAAATGTATGTTTGAAAATAATTAGAAACGAAACAGTATTGGAATCCGTGAAAGAAATATCTATTCAGGACGCTGGTGAATCGGGGAACCGCAGTGGAGAATTCGGAGCAATGAGGAACGAGTAACTGCTCAGAACAATTGTCGGCCAGAGAATGGCTTTTGACAGTGGGTACCGGTTGAACGTCGACGGCGCGTGGCAGAAATGGCGTCGGTGGTAGTGGTGACGCAGTCGGTGGTGGAGACGGCGGCGGCTACGCGTCGTCCGATTATTACAATGTGCGGGTTTATCGGTTGCGCGCGCACCGGCAAACCACATAATAGGTATTGGGATTTTTTTTTTATACATAAAAGAGACGAGTGGTAGACCACGATATAGGATAGGGTGGAGAGGACGGACACGGTGAATTGAGTGTCGGTGAATAAAAACACACACACACACACACACACAAATGTATACAAAGATGTAATAAAACTGTATACAATATTATAGTGTAACGGCAACAAGTCGTCACAAGGAGAAAATTCAATTCTATAGCGACGAAGTTCTATAGTTGTTTACAGGTATTTTTGATTATAGAATATCGGCTATAGGATAACGTATTCGTAATGTATTCGCATGTTGTTTTATCTTTATTTCGTTTCTGTCTATCATCTGCCGATCATCGATATTTTGTTACAGAAAATTTTGTATTGAGGGGGTCATTTAATATTTTGAACGGAGCGAAGGAAACTATTGGTTTTATTATTTTGTGAGTGTAAGTTTTTTGTCATTAGCATTTTTTTCTATAAACAATGTTTTATTTAGAATATCCATGTATTATAAAATATCATAATATATCGTTTGATACATTATTCCGAAATGATGAGTTGCTAGATAAAGTTTTGTTATAATTATATTATACGTCATAAATATATCTCTTCAGCCGTTTGACAATTTTAGTAATTATTTAAAACGACCATTTTTTAGATTTTGAGCGTAAACAATAGCGAGGAATATATTGATTTTACTATGATGTTATGTTATTATAATTTGTTGTCTGTTAATAAATTGTTCACCAGTAATGTTTCTCCGGTCATCAAGTGTAGCAATATTTTGAAATTAAAATTTTCTCTAGTCGATGTATCATCAGAAAAGGTTTTTTTTCATTTGTATTATATTTGAGTTGTCTCATAATAATTGGCAAACACTTGCAACATTTACGTTGCAATAGCTGTTTCCGACATTTATTATTTTTGATTTTTTTTCGCCGTTATTCGGTTAAAAATAATTGTAGAATATGAATTTCGTTCATCAGAATCGTTTTTTATTAGCATATATAATTATTTATCGTTGCGCACAGATATATAAATTAAATTAGTTTATATATTCTTTACATACTTACCCGAATTCCCACCTACAACAATATGGTATACCTATCAGTAGTATCAGTTATACCTAGTCGTTTTTTATTTTTTATTTATATTATGGTTCTTGTTAATTATTATGAAAACTGCTTTAAAAAAAAAGGTCAAAAAATGACTTACTCCTACAAAAATAGATCCAAAACTCAACAAAAAATTTCTCGTGTCATTTTTTGATTTCAGTAAGTTTGAAAAGTTGTTCTCACGCAGGAAAAAACACATTAAAACCAATAGATCTCTCCCTATACTCCGAAGTTAAAATAAAAATGTTAATTACAAATAATATTTATTACCTACTTTATTCAGGAATATGAACATACCAACGTATTTAGCCAAATACACATTAAAATGTCTCAAATTTCTGTTTAAAATTACCTGTAGTTAGGCTACGGAGAATTAATTAGGTTAAACTATAGTTATTTTCGTCTAGAAGTACATTCAAATAATTTTAATATTTATTTACTCGTGGTCCTAATTAAATTTAAACACTTCAAAAAACTACAACTTTTTAAACATAAGGCAATTTAAGAATTTTAGGTACATCACGTATTGATTATGGCCTCGTTAAATTTACAATTTGCTGTATATTTTCATTTAGACAAACGTTGGTGAAATGATAACTAGCTTTCAACTGACTTTTGACCAGAAAGTTTTTTCGGGACTGATCATTCAAATACACTTTAACGATATAGTAAATATTGAAAAGAAAAAAAAATTACAATTTCCAAATGGTGTGGAGGGCAAACAAGACATACGTAAATTTTCAATGCGTGTCTCTCCCTTTTTCTTAAAAAAAAGATATTCAAATATAATAAATTGTTGTGCGTAAATTTTACCGATCGATTTTTAAATAATGTTATATAAAAAGGGAATTAATTTTTTTTTCAAATAGGTGGAAGTTTTTTTACATTTTTACGTGGGTACATCTTAATATACTTATAGTGCAGCTATGCTGTTACTATCCACAAGTAGACACCGCGAATGGATAAGAAGACAACGGAAAAAATATAATATATTATCCTAAATCTAAAATATACATAAGGTATATAATATTCTTTATACTTATATACTATTACACACATTTAGTAAATGGGTAATTTAAAAATATGTTTAGTAACTGTGACTTTAAATTTCGATACAACTAAAGATCTGTACTACTTTTTACAGTCCTCAATTTTATTTTAAATGTAATACTTAATCTAAAATCTTTAAAAGCATGGATTTATTTACGATTTATTATAACAAAATCGAATTCAGAATTTATCGAAATACAATTACTTTGTTATTCTTGTCGTAGAAAGGTTTGGAAAATTATTATTTTTATATCATTATATTATTTGATTATTTGAAGATAAAATAGAATTTGTATAAATAATGATAAATTCGTTTATTACAGTTCAGAATATAAATCCGTTGGCAAGTTTTTGTAAATTTGTATTTACATTAATTGTTATTTTTAATGTCGCAATATCGGCGTACTGATATTTGGCGTTTTATAGTTTGTCAAAAATTTTCCGGCGCAATATTAATGTAACTTTATCATTTAAATGTGCATTTTATAGCACAGTCGACGAACAAATAGATATTGTACTGATATATTATACGGATAGTATAGGTTACCCGAATTAGATAAAATTCACGAACGAGTTTATTGGCACGACATAATTAGCCAGGAAGTTGAAATTCGATTGTATTTATCAACCTGTAGTACACATTTTCTACTTCCTGCACAGTATTAGCACTACTGAAATAAGGAGCGAATTGAAGTGATTGAGAAGTTATTCGTACACAGTTTGTATTTTATTTAGGAACACACAAACACACAATGAATATTGTACTCATCTAAGCAGTAAATGAATGTAATAATAGTATACACGAAAACAAAAATATTATGATAATATAAAAAATTGTTCAGTCATTTATTTTGAATTTATAAAAAAATCATGTATATAATATGTATTATAATAGTAAATTAGAGGTAGAAGTTTAATATTTTCCATTTTATAGGTACTTGACGTACATAATATAATAAAATGGTAAAAATAACATATATAAATGTATATAAAATAATATTAAATCAGACTGGATTTAATTAAAAAAAAAAAATACTAATAAAACAATTATAATGAAAGTTGACATTAACACAAAGTTTTTAGCAAATGCCGCGGCACGCTAATTTCTATTGAATTATCATATGTGCAATAAAATTAATACAAATAACAAAATTAATAATTTAAAATATGTGTAAAAAATAATAATTAATCAGAATGGAATAATAATATAAATTACATAAAAAAAAAAAATTATGATGGAAGTTGTTATATTATTACAATGTTTGTATCGAATACCGCGGCATGATAATTTTATTGAATTATTATAATATATTGTGCTGTACAAATCACAATAGCGGAAGTAATGATTTTTATAAATTAAAATAATTGATTGAACACTCGGATAAATTATTTATAGTTCAAACTCATAAAAAAA
>CABPRJ010001047.1:11632-25980 GCA_902439185.1 Cinara cedri | reverse complement strand
AAAGAAGAAAAAAGAACCTTAGGAAGATTATGCGGATTAAAATTAACATTGCCATAATCGTAATTTTCATACACACTAGAGAAGTAATTAGCAAAGGAATTAACAATATCATTGGGATTATCATATTGATCCGAGTTTAAATGCATACTGTTCGGCAGAAAATTATTTTTACGCTTACTGTTTATGAATTTCCAAAATTGATCCGGACTGGTTTTTAAATTTGTTTGAATTGTATTTATATAATTCGTATAATCTTTTTTCGAAAGAAACTTACATCTTCCACGAAGATTTGAAAAAGTATTGTAGTCACTCACCAAACCCGAACTCTTATACACTTTATGAGCAATTTTTTTTTTAAATACTAATTATTTTAAATTTTTTCTATACCATGGTGGATAGTTAGACTGACGTTTAATTATTTTTGTTACAAATATATCAATTATGTCATAAATAGTAGAATAGAACAAGCCGACAGCTTCATTTATACTAAGAACTTTAAATAATTTGTCATAGTCAATTTGTCTATCGAAGCTAAACTAAAAGTTATATCTTCATAATTACAATTAAAAAAGTTATACATACACAAATTATACTCAATTGGTTCATTTATTACTATGGGAATGAAAATTAAAAGGCCCGGATGATAGATGTCACACGGAACAAGAGAATTTACAGATTTCTTTACAGATAAATTATTACGGCCAGAAAGAAGTAAGTCAAGCATTGAACCAGTACTGTTATGGACATTATTAAATTGAAAAATATTTAGAAAAGATAATTTTGATAAGAATTCCGACTCAAAATTTCTTAAGTTAAGTAAATTAGGAAAAAAACCAATAGAGCTAGTGAGCCACTGAAAATTAGGAAAATTGTAGTCGCTGACCATAATTACGTTTTTAACATAAGGAAAATTTAAAAATAAATTATTAAAAATGTTAAAATGTTCATCGTAAATTGATATATCCGTATGAAGTGAAAAATACACATTACCTATTATAATATAACTATTGTTTTTTTTAACAATGACAAATATATGTTCAACCGAACTGATAAGTAGAGGTAATGAACGAGAATGAACTTTATTATTGACAGATAAAAGAACACCCCCACCTCTAGAACGACTGCTCGTATTCTGGTTTCGGTCGCTGCGATAAGTATTATAGCAAAAAAGACCTAATTCAAACGAATTGATATTTGGAGATAACCAAGTTTCAGATAAGCCGATAAAATCAAAGTCAGAAAAATATACATTACGCATTAAAACATTTAATTTGGTATTGAGTCCGCGACATTTTGATAGTAGACATTTAAATTTTTGTGAACTGGCCCGTTTGTTAGTTTTTTGTGATGTTTGGTACACCTTTGACAAATTTCATCACTAAGTTGGATTCACCGGCTGCTTTACGTTCCTCGATTTTCCCCATGATATCACGAAGTTGATTTCGTTGCATAATTGTACGATCTGGAGAAATACGAATGGAACCATATATAGGGGACGTACGCAGTTTGTGTTTATTTTTTAGTATAATAAAAATATCGGAAGGCTCATGTAAAGTAACTTTAAGTGGCCGAGGTTTGCTTGTCTTTTGACCCAGTCTAGAGACTATTGCTGGAGCAATGTTAGGAGTTAAAACATGGAAGACAGATTTTATAAGCGATATATCATTTTCGTTATTTCCATCTGGTTCTGGAGCATTAAAAATAATTAAATTTCGAGCTCTTGCCTGCCGATCGATAACTTCAGATATTATGGACTCGTCCGAGGGAGAGCTCGTAGATTCAGTGCTAAACAAACGATTTTCCATCTGAGTAACTCTATTCCCGAGCACTAAAGTACGAACCCCTAAGTCCCGCAGTTGACCAGAAAAATCGCCAAGTTTATTATTGAGCACCAAAAACGACGAATCATGCTTAGAAACCATTTTTTTTATATCATTCACAGCCGAAAGTATGCTATTAATTTTAGATATATAATTGGTATCTAAAACTGTTAAATAACCGGAGATTTTCTAACTCCAAGTCTTGCACCCTCGCAGATAGTGTACAGCCACGAAGAACAACGAGATTTAAGAATACTGCCCGTTAAACACACAATAGACGAGCACGCAATATGGAATAGCTTAGAACATTTTGAACATTGAATACAGTCGGCAGTAGCCAAATCACAATTGCAATTTGAACAATTCATGATATAGAAATAGGTAAACGATAACGGAGCGGATAAAACTGTAGACGACTAGTCCGAATGAATGTTAGATTAGAACTGATGTTTTTTTTTTTTTTTTTTAATGATCCTTCCGCAGGACGGAATTAAGGCGCTTGTGTTTCAAAAAAAGAAATAAACGTAGTTACTGCAGCACGCATTACTTTTTTCACATTGAGTCTGAACCGATATTTTGATTATAATACGGCTACTGCTAAAAATCTTATTTCACACAAATACATTGTGGCAAATGATATTAATATACCATAAACCATTGTTACTAACTTCATGATATTCATCTTTAATACTGTTTCATTAATAGGATATGCATCGATGCATATCGATTGCATTCGAAGTGAAAAATCGCTACACCCCTTAATTTTGCTTTTTTCGTTTAAAATTGTTTATTTTATACACGAACTCGTTATCGTTCCATATTACATACGCTCTTTTCAATTAAATTATTATTCGAGCTATTATCAGATACTTATTCGACAAATACACTATGGTATTACTAATTTACCGTTAAACACTCCTACATCGTTTTCATATACGTTTGATTATTATTCGCCTTCGCTCGTTCGTGTTCTCCGTATATTCTACACGACATATTCATCTCGTGAGCATATATTTTTACGCAATATTTTTTTTCCTATTCAATTAACGGTACGACATCGTTAGATTACATTATAAAATAACTTATTACGTCATTATGAGTCGTATTAGAAGCTTTCGACAAAAAAATTGAAATTTATAATTTTCATTGCGTATCATTGTATAGTTTTTATCGGATATAAACAATATGTAATACAAATATTGTTTTTATTCGATAAGACCTTTGAACTATGAGTCATATCAGAACTTGTCTATTTCCCCACACTAAACTTTAGATATTTGTTGAAATAAGTTATTATCTAATCTTTCCGGGTACTATACCAGAAAATGGCCGCCAGAAATTTTTTCCTGATATCCGACCCAATAACAACGCCCAATGTCACGATCGAACTATGAGTCATATCAGAAATTGTCTCTTCCCCCACACAAAACCGTAGATATTCTGTTGAAATACGTTATTATCTAATCTTTTCTGGGTACTATAACCGAAAATGGCCGCCAGAAATTTTTTCCTGATATTCGACCCAATAACCACGCCCAAGGTCGCGATCGAACTATGAGTCATATCAGAACTTGACTCATCCCCCGCATAAAATTGTAGATATTCTGTTGATATACTTTATAATCTTATCTTTTTTGGGTACTATACCCGAAAATGGCCGCCAGAAATTTTTTCCTGATATTCGACCCAATAACCACGCCCAATGTCGCGATCGAACTATGAGTCATATCAGAACTTGACTCATCCCCCACACAAAATTGTAGATATTCCGTTGAAATACGTTATTATCTAATCATTTCCGGGTACTATACCCGAAAATGGCCACCTGCTATTTTTTCCTGATAATCGACCCTATAACCACGCCCAATGTCGTATCCGACGTCATTTATCGTACTTTCTTCTCCCATATCACCCCATATGATACCACGCCCAATGTCGTATCCGACGTCATATATCGTACGTTCTTCTCCCATATCACCCCATATGATAACGAAATTCATATCGGCGACGATAATTTTACAATTTATCAATATTATGCCATTTTGTATTATAAAGTGTACCTGTCCGCATCTTGAACCTCTTTAACGCCACTTAATTTTGGTTTTTTCGTTTAAAATGTTTGATTTATACACGAACTCGTTATTATCTAATCATTTCCGGGTACTTTACCCGAAAATGACCGCCAGAAATTTTTTTCCTGATATTCGACCCAATAACCACGACCAATGTCGCGATCAAACTATGAGTCATATCTGAACTTGACTCATCCTCCGCATAAAATTGTAGATATTCTGTTGAAATACGTTATTATCTAATCATTTCCCGGTACTATACCCGAAAATGGCCGCCAAAAATTTTTTCCTGATAATCGACCCAATAACCACGCCCAATGTTATTATCTATGTATGAGTCATATCAGAACTTGAAACATCCTCCACACAAAACTGTATATATTCTGTTGAAATACGTTATTATCTAATCATTTACGGGTACTATACCCAAAAATGGCCACCTGCTATTTTCTCCTGATAATCGACCCTATAACCACGCCCAATGTCGTATCCGACGTCATATGTCGTACGTTTTTCTCCCATATCACCCCATATGATTACGAAATTCATATCGGCGACGATTATTTTACAATTTATCAATATTATGCCAGTAGGTATTCTAAAGTGTACCTGTCCGCATCTTGAACCTCATTGACGCCACTTAATTTAGCTTTTTTGTTTAAAATTTTTATTTTATACACGATTTCGTTATTCTCTAATCTTTTCCGGGTACTATACCCGAAAATGGCCGCCAGAAATTTTTTCCTGATATTCGACCCAATAACCACGCCCAAGGTCGCGATCGAACTATGAGTCATATCAGAACTTGACTCATCCCCCGCATAAAATTGTAGATATTCTGTTGATATACGTTATAATCTTATCTTTTCCGGGTACTATACCCGAAAATGGCCGCCAGAAATTTTTTCCTGATAATCGACCCTATAACCACGCCCAATGTCGTATCCGACGTCATTTATCGTACTTTCTTCTCCCATATCACCCCATATGATATAGAAATTCATATCGGCGACGATAATTTTACAATTTATCAATATTATGCCAGTAGGTATTCTAAAGTGTACCTGTCCGCATCTTGAACCTCATTGACGCCATTTAATTTAGCTTTTTTGTTTAAAATTTTTATTTTATACACGATTTCGTTATTCTCTAATCTTTTCCGGGTACTATACCCGAAAATGGCCGCCAGAAATTTTTTCCTGATAATCGACCCTATAACCACGCCCAATGTCGTATCCGACGTCATATATCGTACGTTCTTCTCCCATATCACGCCATATGATAACGAAATTCATATCGGCGACGATAATTTTACAATTTATCAAAATTATGCTGGTAGGTATTCTAAAGTGTACCTGTCCGCATCTTGAACCTCATTAACTCCACTTAATTTTGCTTTTTGGTTTAAAATTATTATTTTATAAACGATTTCGTTATTCCCTAATCTTTTCCGGGTATTATACCCGAAAATGGCCGCCAGAAATTTTTTCCTGATATTCCACCCAATAACCACGCTCAAGGTCACGATCGAACTATGAGTAATATCAGAACTTGACTCATCCCCCGCATAAAATTGTAGATATTCTGTTGATATACGTTATTATCTTATCTTTTCCGGGGACTATACAAGAAAATGGCCGCCAAAAATTTTTTCCTGATAATCGACCCTATATTCAACGCCCAATGTCGTATCCGACGTCATATATCGTACTTTCTTCTCCCATATCACGACATATGATAACGAAATTCATATCGGCGACGATAATTTTACAATTTATCAAAATTATGCCAGTAGGTATTCTAAAGTGTACCTGTCCGCATCTTGAACCTCATTTACGCCACTTAATTTAGCATTTTTGTTTAAAATTTTTATTTTATACACAATTTCGTTATTCTCTAATCTTTTTTAGGGTACTATACCCGAAAATGGCCGCCAGAAATTTTTTCCTGATAATCGACCTTATAACCACGCCCAATGTCGTATCCGACGTCATATATCGTACGTTCTTCTCCCATATCACCCCATATGATAACGAAATTCATATCGGCGACGATAATTTTATTTTATTTTATACACGATTTCGTTATTCTCTAATCTTTTCCGGGTACTATACCCGAAAATGGCCACCAGAAATTTTTTCCTGATAATCGACCCTATAACCACGCCCAATGTCGTATCCGACGTCATTTATCGTACTTACTTCTCCCATATCACCCCATATGATAACGAAATTCATATCGGCGACGAAAATTTTACAATTTATTAATATTATGCCAGTAGGTATTCTAAAGTGTACCTGTCCGCATCTTGAACCTCATTGACGCCACTTAATTTAGCTTTTTAGTATAAAGTTTTTATTTTATACACGATTTCGTTATTCTCTAAACTTCTCCGGGTACTATACCCGAAAATGGCCGCCAGAAATTTTTTCCTGATAATCGACCCTATAACCACGCCCAATGTCGTATCCGACGTCATTTATCGTACTTTCTTCTCCCATATCACCCCATATGATATAGAAATTCATATCGGCGACGATAATTTTACAATTTATCAATATTATGCCAGTAGGTATTCTAAAGTGTACCTGTCCGCATTTTGAACCTAATTGACGCCACTTAATTTAGCTTTTTTGTTTAAAATTTTTATTTTATACACGATTTCGTTATTCTCTAGCTTTTCCGGGTACTATACCCGAAAATAGCCGCCAGAAATTTTTTCCTGATATTCGACCCAATAACCACGCCCAAGGTCGCGAACGAAATATGAGGCATATCAAATTGCAGATAATCCCCCGCATAAAATTGCAGATATTCTGTTGATATACGTTATAATCTTATCTTTTCCGGGTGTTATAATCTTATCTTTTCCGGGTACTATACCCGAAAATTGCCGCCAGAAATTTTTTCCTGATAATCGACCCTATAACCACGCCCAATGTCGTATCAGACGTCATATATCTACGTTCTTCTCCCATATCACCCCATATGATAACGAAATTCATATCGGCGACGATAATTTTACAATTTATCAATATTATGCCAGTAGGTATTCTAAAGTGTACCTGTCCGCATCTTGAACCTCATTGACGCCACTTAATTTAGCTTTTTTGTTTAAAATTTTTATTTTATACACGATTTCGTTATTCTCTAATCTTTTCCGGGTACTATACCCGAAAATGGCCGCCAGAAATTTTTTCCTGATAATCGACCCTATAACCACACCCAATGTCGTATTCGACGTCATTTATCGAACGTTCTTCTCCCATATCACCCAATATGATATAGAAATTCATATTGGCGACGAAAATTTTAAAATTTATCAATATTATGCCAGTAGGTATTCTAAAGTGTACCTGTCCGCATCTTGAACCTCATTGACGCCACTTAATTTAGCTTTTTTGTTTAAAATTTTTATTTTATACACGATTTCGTTATTCTCTAATCTTTTCCGGGTATTATACCAGAAAATGGCCGCCAGAAATTTTTTCCTGATATTCGACCCAATAACCACGCCCAAGGTCGCGATCGAACTATGAGTCATATCAGAACTTGACTCATCCCCCGCATAAAATTGTAGATATTCTGTTGATATACGTTATAATCTTATCTTTTCCGGGTACTATACCCGAAAATGGCCGCCAGAAATTTTTTCCTGATTATCGACCCTATAACCACGC
The DNA here is from genome assembly GCA_902439185.1 of Cinara cedri. Taxonomy (NCBI): domain Eukaryota; kingdom Metazoa; phylum Arthropoda; class Insecta; order Hemiptera; family Aphididae; genus Cinara; species Cinara cedri. The sequence goes on along the minus strand of CABPRJ010001047.1, from coordinate 18,408 downwards.
CCAATGTCGTATCCGACGTCATTTATCGTACTTTCTTCTCCCATATCACCCCATATGATATAGAAATTCATATCGGCGACGATAATTTTACAATTTATCAATATTATGCCAGTAGGTATTCTAAAGTTTACCTGTCCGCATCTTGAACCTCATTGACGTCACTTAATTTAGCTTTTTTGTTTAAAATTTTTATTTTATACACGATTTCGTTATTCTCTAATCTTTTCCGGGTACTATACCCGAAAATGGCCGCCAGAAATTTTTTCCTGATAATCGACCCTATAACCACGCCCAATGTCGTATCCGACGTCATATATCGTACGTTCTTCTCCCATATCACCCCATATGATAACGAAATTCATATCGGCGACGATAATTTTACAATTTATCAATATTATGCCAGTAGGTATTCTAAAGTGTACCTGTCCGCATCTTGAACCTCATTTACGCCACTTAATTTAGCTTTTTTGTTTAAAATTTTTATTTTATACACGATTTCGTTATTCTCTTATCTTTTCCGGGTACTATACCCGAAAATGGCCGCCAGAAATTTTTTCCTGATAATCGACCCAATAACCACGCCCAATGTCGCGATCGAACTATCAGTCATATCAGAACTTGACTCATCCTCCGCATAAAAAAAATTGTATATATTCTGTTGATATACGTTATAATCTTATCTTTTCCGGGTACTATACCCGAAAATGGCCGCCAGAAATTTTTTCCTGATTATCGACCCTATAACCACGCCCAATGTCGTATCCGACGTCATTTATCGTACGTTCTTCTCCCATATCACCCCATATGATTACAAAATTCATATCGGCGACGAAAATTTTACAATTTACCGATATTATGCCAGTAGGTATTCTAAAGTGTACCTGTCCGCATCTTGAACCTCATTGACGCCACTTAATTTAGCTTTTTTGTATAACCACGCCCAATGTCGTATCCGACGTCATATATCGTACGTTCTTCTCCCATATCACCCCATATGATAACGAAATTCATATCGGCGACGAAAATTTTACAATTTACCAATATTATGCCAGTAGGTATTCTAAAGTGTACCTGTTCGCATCTTGAACCTCATTAACGCCACTTAATTTTGCTTTTTTGTTTAAAATTTTTATTTTTTACACGATTTCGTTATTCTCTAATCTTTTCCGGGTATTATACCAGAAAAAGGCCGCCAGAAATTTTTTCCTGATATTCGACCCAATAACCACGCCCAATGTCGTATCCGACGTCATATAACGTACGTTCTTCTCCCATATCACCCCATATGATAACGAATTTCATATCGGCGACGATAATTTTACAATTTATCAATATTATGCCAGTAGGTAATCTAAAGTGTACCTGTCAGCATCTTGAACCTCATTAACGCCACTTAATTTAGCTTTTTTTTTAAAATTTTTATTTTATACACGATTTCGTTATTCTCTAATCTTTTCCGGGTACTATACCCGAAAATGGCCGCCAGAAATTTTTTCCTGATAATCGACCCTATAACCACGCCCAATGTCGTATCCGACGTCATATATCGTACGATCTTCTCCCATATCACCCCATATGATAACGAAATTCATATCGGCGACAATAATTTTAGAATTTATCAATATTATGCCAGTAGGTAATCTTAAGTGTACCTGTCCGCATCTTGAACCTGATTAACGCCACTTAATTTAGCTTTTTTGTTAAAAATTTTTATTTTATACACGATTTCGTTTTTCTCTAATCTTTTCCGGGTATTATACCCGAAAATGGCCGCCAGAAAATTTTTCCTGATATTCGACCCAATAACCACGCCCAAGGTCGCGATCGAACTATGAGTCATATCAGAACTTGACTCATCCCCCGCATAAAATTGTAGATATTCTGTTGATATACGTTATANACGCCACTTAATTTAGCTTTTTTGTTTAAAATTTTTATTTTATACACGATTTCGTTATTCTCTAATCTTTTCCGGGTACTATACCCGAAAATGGCCGCCAGAAATTTTTTCCTGATAATCGACCCTATAACCACGCCCAATGTTGTATCCGACGTTTTTTATCGTACTTTCTTCTCCCATATTACCCCATATGATATAGAAATTCATATCGGCGACGATAATTTTACAATTTATCAATATTATGCCAGTATTTATTCTAAAGTGTACCTGTCCGCATCTTGAACCTCATTGACGCCACTTAATTTAGCTTTTTTGTTTAAAATTTTTATTTTATACACGATTTCGTTATTCTCTAATCTTTTCCGGGTACTATACCCGAAAATGGCCGCCAGAAATTTTTTCCAGATAATCGACCCTATAACCACGCCCAATGTCGTATCCAACGTCATATATGGTACGTTCTTCTCCCATATCACCCCATATGATATAGAAATTCATATCGGCGACGATAATTTTACAATTTATCAATATGATGCGAGTAGGTATTCTAAAGTGTACCTGTCCGCATCTTGAACCTCATTGACGCCACTTAATTTAGCTTTTTTGTTTAAAATTTTTATTTTATACACGATTTCGTTATTCTCTAATCTTTTCCGGGTACTATACCCGAAAATGGCCGCCAGAAATTTTTTCCTGATATTCGACCCAATAACCACGCCCAAGGTCGCGATCGAACTATGAGTCATATCAGAACTTGACTCATCCCCCGCATAAAATTGTAGATATTCTGTTGATATACGTTATAATCTTATCTTTTCCGGGTACTATACCCGAAAATGGACGCCAGAAATTTTTTCCTGATATTCGACCCTATAACCACGCCCAATGTCGTATCCGACGTCATTTATCGTACTTTCTTCTCCCATATCACCCCATATGATATAGAAATTCATATCGGCGACGATAATTTTACAATTTATCAATATTATGCCAGTAGGTATTCTAAAGTGTACCTGTCCGCAACTTGAACCTCATTAACGCCACTTAATTTAGCTTTTTTGTTTAAATTTTTTATTTTATACACGATTTCGTTATTCTCTAATCTTTTCCGGGTACTATACCCGAAAATGGCCGCCAGAAATTTTTTCCTGATAATCGACCCTAAAACCACGCCCAATGTCGTATCCGACGTCATATATCGTACGTTCTTCTCCCATATCACCCCATATGATAACGAAATTCATATCGGCGACGAAAATTTTACAATTTATTAATATTATGCCAGTAGGTATTCGAAAGTGTACCTGTCCGCATCTCGAACCTCATTAACGCCACTTTTTTTTGTTTTTTTCGTTTAAAAGTGTTTATTTTATACACGAACTCGTTATCGTTCCAAATTTCATACGCTCTGTTCGATTAAATTATTTTTCGAGTCATTATCAGATACTTATTCGACAAACGCACTATGGTATTATTAATTTACCGTTAAAACACTCCTACATCGTTTTCATATACGTTTGATTATTATTTTATAAGAATTATGATTATTATTCGCCTTCGCTCGTTCATGTTTCTCCGTATATTCTACACGACATATTCATCTCGTTAGCATATATTTTTACGCAATTTTGTTTTCTCCTATTCAATTTATGGTACGAAATCGTAAGATTTCATTATAAAATAACTTATTACGTCATTATTAGTCGTATTTGAAGCTTTCGACGAAAAAATTAGAAATTTTAATTATCATTGCGTAACTTTGTATAGTTTTTATCGGTTATTGACAATATATTTTATAAATAGTGTTTTCATTCGATAAGACGTTCGAACCATGATTCATATCAGTACTTGTCTCTTCCCCCACACAAAACTGTATATATTCTATTGAAATACGTTATAATCTAATCTTTTCCGGGTACAATACCAGAAAATGGCCGCCAGAAATTTTTTCCTGATATTCGACCCTATAACCACGCCCAACGTCGCGATCGAACTATGAGTCATATCAGAATTTGTCTCTTCCCACACACAAAACTTTAGATATTCTGTTGAAATACGTTATTATCTAATCTTTTCCCGTTACTATACCCGAAAATGGCTGTCAGAAATTTCTTCCTGATAATCGACCCTTTAACCACGCCCAACGTCGCGATCGAAATATGACTCATATCAGAACTTGTCTCTTCCCCCACACAAAACTGTATATATTCTGTTGAAATACGTTATAATCTAATCTTTTCCGGGTACAATACCAGAAAATGGCCGCCAGAAATTTTTTCTTGATATTCGACCCTATAACCACGCCCAATGTCGACTCCAACGTCATATATCTTACGTTCATCTCCCATATCACCCCATATGATAACGAAATCCAAATCGGCGACGACAATTTTACAATTTATCAATATTATGCCAGTAGGTATTCTATAGTGTACCTGTCCGCATCTCGAACCTCATTAACGCCCCTTAATTTTGCTTTTTTTGTTTAAAAGTGTTTATTTTATACACGAACTCGTTATTATCTAATCTTTTCCGGGTACTATACCCGAAAATGGCATCCAGAAATTTTTTCCTGATAATCGACCAAATAACCACGCCCAATGTCGTATCCGACGTCATATATATTACGTTCTTCTCCTATATCACCCCATATGATAACGAAATTCATATCGGCGACGATAATTTTACAATTTATCAATATTATGCCAGTAGGTATTCTAAAGTGTACCTGTCCGCATCTTGAACCTCATTNACGCCACTTAATTTAGCTTTTTTGTTTAAAATTTTTATTTTATACACGATTTCGTTATTCTCTTATCTTTTCCGGGTACTATACCCGAAAATGGCCGCCAGAAATTTTTTCCTGATAATCGACAATATAACCATGACCAATGTCGTATCCGACGTAATATATCTACGTTCTTCTCCCATATCACCCCATATGATAATGAAATTCATATCGGCGACGATAATTTTACAATTTATCAATATTATGCCAGTAGGTATTCTAAAGTGTACCTGTCCGCATCTTGAACCTCATTGACGCCACTTAATTTAGCTTTTTTGTTTAAAATTTTTATTTTATACACGATTTCGTTATTCTCTAATCTTTTCCGGGTACTATACCCGAAAATGGCCGCCAGAAATTTTTTTCTGATATTCGACCCAATAACCACGCCCAAGGTCGCGATCGAACTATGAGTCATATCAGAACTTGACTCATCCCCCGCATAAAATTGTAGATATTCTGTTGATATACGTAATAATCTTATCTTTTCCCGGTACTATACCCGAAAATGGCCGCCAGAAAGTTTTTCTTGATAATCGACCCTATAACCACGCCCAATGTCGTATCCGACGTCATATATCGTACGTTCTTCTCCCATATCACCCCATATGATAACGAAATTCATATCGGCGACGATAATTTTACAATTTATCAATATTATGCCAGTAGGTATTCTAAAGTGTACCTGTCCGCATCTTGAACCTCATTGACGCCACTTAATTTAGCTTTTTTGTTTAAAATTTTTATTTTATACACGATTTCGTTATTCTCTAATCTTTTCCGGGTACTATACCCGAAAATGGCCGCCAGAAATTTTTTCCTGATATTCGACCCAATAACCACGCCCAAGGTCGCGAACGAACTATGAGTCATATCAGAACTTGACTCATCCCCCGCATAAAATTGTAGATATTCTGTTGATATACGTTATAATCTTATCTTTTCCGGGTACTATACCCGAAAATGGCCGCCAGAAATTTTTTCCTGATATTCGACCCAATAACCACGCCCAAGGTCGCGATCGAACTATGAGTCATATCAGAACTTGACTCATCCCCCGCATAAAATTGTAGATATTCTGTTGATATACGTTATAATCTTATCTTTTCCGGGTACTATACCCGAAAATGGCCGCCAGAAATTTTTTCCTGATAATCGACCCTATAACCACGCCCAATGTCGTATCCGACGTCATTTATCGTACTTTCTTCTCCCATATCACCCCATATGATATAGAAATTCATATCGGCGACGATAATTTTACAATTTATCAATATTATGCCAGTAGGTATTCTAAAGTGTACCTGTCCGCATCTTGAACCTCATTGACGCCACTTAATTTAGCTTTTTTGTTTAAAATTTTTATTTTATACACGATTTCGTTATTCTCTAATCTTTTCCGGGTACTATACCCGAAAATGGACGCCAGAAATTTTTTCCTGATATTCGACCCTATAACCACGCCCAATGTCGTATTCGACGTCATTTATCGTACTTTCTTCTCCCATATCACCCCATATGATATAGAAATTCATATCAGCGACGATAATTTTACAATTTATCAATATTGTGCCAGTAGGTATTCTAAAGTGTACCTGTCCGCATCTTGAACCTCATTGACGCCACTTAATTTAGCTTTTTTGTTTAAAATTTTTATTTTATACACGATTTCGTTATTCTCTAATCTTTTCCGGGTACTATACCCGAAAATGGCCGCCAGAAATTTTTTCCTGATATTCGACCCAATAACCACGCCCAAGGTCGCGATCGAACTATGAGTCATATCAGAACTTGACTCATCCCCCGCATAAAATTGTAGATATTCTGTTGATATACGTTATAATCTTATCTTTTCCGGGTACTATACCCGAAAATGGACGCCAGAAATTTTTTCCTGATATTCGACCCAATAACCACGCCCAAGGTCGCGAACGAACTATGAGTCATATCAGAACTTGACTCATCCCCCGCATAAAATTGTAGATATTCTGTTGATATACGTTATAATCTTATCTTTTCCGGGTACTATACCCGAAAATGGCCGCCAGAAATTTTTTCCTGATAATCGACCCTATAACCACGCCCAAT
>CABPRJ010001046.1:0-27082 GCA_902439185.1 Cinara cedri | reverse complement strand
ATTGAATATCTCGAATATTAACATCTCTAAAATAATTCAACAAACATAGTGGGACATACAGGATATTATTGATAAAGCATCACTTACAACAAAACTTTGCTCAGCATTTTTTTTTCGTTAACAATAGTTTATCATTGCTTGAAGGTATACATTAAATGTCTTATGACAGCTGCTACGCCTATACATTCAACACTTTAAAAGGGCTGCACCTGCCCTTTATTATCCTAGGACGTTTATTTTTTCTATCCATATTAATCATTAAACTTCATTTAAAAATTGACTTACTCTTTAATCCTAGAATAAAAATAAAACATATTAATTGAAAGAAAATTATACACTAATAATCCGTTATATATATATATATATATATATATATATATATATATTATGAGGGATTTGTAGATTCTGAATAGAACGAATAGAGATGTATTATGAATCATGTTCTACATGGTTTTTAATTTATTTTTTTTCTGTTAATTAAAGAACTCTAAAAGAAAAACCAGAACTATTAACCGAACCCTGAATAATTTTTTTTTTTACCGATAAATATATCGTTTCATGAAGGTATACACTAAATTACATTTAACAGGGACTACATCCGAACCTTTTAACTTAGTACATATTTTTTCTCTCATATTAATCCTAATACTACATAAAAAATTTAAAAATTTACTTACTAGCTATATCTAGAATAAAAAGTAAAACTCATTTAGAAAGAAAATTAAGTAATAATGGCTCAATACTTATCACATGATTATATTATTAGGGATTTTTAGGCATGCTTACTACATTTGTATCATTATATTATGCATAAGTTATAATTTAAATTTTTAAGTGTTAAATTAGTATGTGTTGTGACCAATGATATTTTCGATCAAGTTAATATTTTACAACATTTCGGATACATCATTTGTTAATACACATTTTGGTTTTAAATTTTATCTGATTGTGAACTTGTCAATTAAATGACCTTACTGAAAATGTGGATGTATTGTAATTTAAATTTGTATTATCTAATTCCTGACAAGATTTAAATCTTGACGGGATATAATTATCGCCATGATCTTAATCTGTTTATCATCCCCTAAGGATGAATAATTTTTCCAATAAATCCCCAAAGCCTAATCATGAGATATGATCATAAATCAAAAGAATTTAATGTAATTGTATAACAACGTAAACATAATAACGTAAATAAAATTCAATGCGATTCCATATAATTAAGATTAATAATGTAGAATTGTTTTGGTGTATTTAAAACCAACTCTTCATAAAAAGCTCCAATACTATGTTATGAATTTATACTTTTTTTAAAATAAGAAATCACATGGAATAAATACTTACCTTGAGGCACTTTAATAAAAACATTAAAAATCACATTTAAATAACAGATCAAGTTTGGCTTATTAAATATTTATGATTTTATAAAGATTTCAATTATATTTTATTATCAGTTAAAAACTTTTTTTACCAGAAGAATTGCTCGGATTTATAATGACAGCAAAAGGAAATCTTACAGAAAATGTAATTTAATAAGGTAATTTTCCTTCTTACAATATCTTAAAAGAACATTTCAATTAAGATAGTTTAGCAAGATTATTTTTGTATTCTTTAATTTTTATCCCAGGAAATGTGAAAAACCGGGACAAAACATGAGAAAACCGGGAATAAAGTAAGAAAACTGGGAAAATCTGTACAAAATTATCAATGGGAATTAAAGAAAATAAACAATGCCCAGTTAATTATTTAAACATAATATATATTGTTGATAGAGCATCACTTTTATAAAAACTCTGCTCAGAATCATTTTTTTGGGAGCAACTTTTTTTCATGCTTTACAGGTGTACATTTATTAACTTATTATAGTAGCTGAATGACGGAAATGCCCTACCCAGAATATTTATAAAAGAGAAAATGTAGAAGAAAAATCAGCACAAATAAAATAATAATTTTTTTTTTTCAATAGACACAATATAATACAAATAATAGTATTATAGTATAGATATTCTAATAACGTCCGGAATTTGAAACCCATATCTTATACAACACAATTTCCACAATTATAATAATACAATCACAATATTAAAAGATAAATAAAGGACGATAAAATTATCAATGCAGCTACTTAGAGAAGGGGTCGTCGTATTTATTTAATCCATCATTTGTATTGTTCCGTTATAGTGGAACAAGTGAAATTTTTTGAACGGGTTAGGTCAGAATAGCTTTGACCAGTATTTCTTAAAGTTAGTGGTACCAACTCCTAGGGAATATTTCAGTCCTTTAGGGGTCGGTAGGTTTAAAGGCGCATTAAAAGGGAGTCGAGCTCTAATATACAGATTAAGGAAACAAATAGAAAAACACCAGTGTCCAGTTACATGTTTTATCGAACATAAAATCAGAACCGTTGTAAATGAGTTCCAAGAGAAAATATTTGTGTTAATCTTCCCAATCATTGAATTTATTGTTTATTTTATTGATCCAAATTTGAAACTTTAAAAAATTGAGATTTGGTAGCACACAGATATATTTGGAAAAACGTATGAAGTCAACTTGATGCTATAAGGTAATATGATAAATTCTTTAGATGCCAAAGTTGTAAATACTTTATTCATTGCTAAGTTCGACCTTTACAAAACGAATATAAATCCCCAAAAACTGATTCGGTTTCTAAATCTCAAGGTATGGTCAAATGCAAGTAGTGAGATTCCTGTTGACGAAATTCAAATTTTCAGTCACCATCATATATAGCTAAANAATGTCAAGATTCAAAGACACCCTCGAGTTAAAATACAATGTCCAGATAATTATTCAAACATAAAATATATTGTTGATAACGCATAACTTTTAAAAAAAACTCTTCTCAGAATCATTTTTTCTTTAGTAACTGTTTTTCATCCTTTAGAGGTGTACATTTAATTACTTATTAGAGTAGCTTCACCCCACCCCATTGATTTAGAACAATTTTTTCTCTAATATTAATCATAAAAAATTCAAAAATGTACTTACCATAATATTCTAGAATATAAAAAAACATTTAGATTTTAAAAGAAATTGAAAGAAAATTACTTAATATTATATAGTTATATTATAAGGGTTTTTATTTTTAGTACGCTTACTCCATTTGTATTTTTTAAACAAAATACTTACTGTCTAGAAAAAAAAAAACAAATTACTTTTTTAAATTTTAGATCTATTTGAGCTTGTTATCAGAAGCAATAAAAATTATAATAAAAATAAACTAAGAAGGGAAAAAGAAAGAGAAAAATATTTGATGGGATGAGAAAATGGTAATAGGACATTCGGTGAATTTTAAGATAATATGAGAGATTAAATCAATTGAAATGTTATGACGGGAATGACCAATACAAAATATTTGGTAAAAGAGGAAATGAAGGAGAAAAATCAGCACAAATTGAATAATTATACATTAACAATAAGGTATAATATAATATCAATATAATTATTATGGTATAAATATTGTTATAACGTCCCAGAATTTAATACCCATATCTTAAACATTATAATATCAATAGTTATATTTTTCCAATCATAGTCTTGAAATATAAGGCCGGAAACATAAATTAACGATGCAGCCACTTAAAGTAGCTGTTGCACTAATAAATTTATTCAACATTTGCATTTTTCTGTTCTAGTGCAACATAATAAGTCAAGTAATCGAGCTTTGCACGCGGTCTTCTTACTTCCTCTTTTTTTCCTATACAATAACCAACTCTGATCATCCGTAGCAGATCATTCAAAATGACATCAATAAATGTATTCAACATTTGAATTTTTCTGTTCTAGTGCAACATAATAAGTCAAGTAATCGAGCTTTGCAGGCGGTCTTCTTACTTCCTCTTTTATTCCTATACAATAACCAACTCTGATCATCCGTAGCAGATCATTTAAAATGACATCACCGCAATAAATATATTTTCATCGTGATCTCAAGACAAGTAAAGAACCACAACCTGTTGCATGGAATAGGTATAATTATTTTGATTAAAAATCGCGCAGTAAATATAAATGAAATTGATTTCATAAAGCAGAAAATATAAAAGTATGTACGAATATAATATTTAGACAACTGGTCGTATAACTCAAATGACTACGGGTCGGTTAAATTATCAAAATTGTTTTATATGAAAAATCCAATTNGTAGGTTTTGAAGGCGCATTAAAGGGGAGTCGAACTCTAAAATGCAGAATAATGGAACAAATAGAAAAACACCAGTGTCCAGTGACATGTATTATCGAACATCAAATCAGAACAGTTGTAATTGAGTTCCAAGAGAAAATGTTTGTGTTATTCGTCACAATCATTGAATTGATTGTCAAAATTGATCCAAATTTGAAACATTAAAAATTGAGATTGGGTACCATACAGACATATTTGAGGTCAACTTGAAGATATAAGGAAATATTATGAATTTTAGAAATGCCAAATGGGTAATTTCTTTAGTCATTGCTAAATTCGTCCTTTACAAAACGAATATAAATCTCCAAAAACTAAGTCAGTTTCCAAATCTGAAGGTATGTTCAAATGCAAATGGTGAGATTCCTGTTGAAATAATTCTAGTTTTCAGTGACAATCTTTTATTGCTACAAAATTGACAAGAAATCAATATTCAAAGACTTCTTCGAATGAAAAATACGTAACCGAATAGTTAGTACAAGATTAACCAATGGTTATTAAAGAAAGTATACAATGTCAAGTTAATTATTTAAACATAATATATATTCTTGGATCACTTTTAAAAAATCTCTGCTCAGAATCCCTTTTTTGTTAGTAACTGTTTTTCATTCTTTACATGTGTACATTTAATTACCTATTATAGTGGCTTAATCCCACTCCATTATTCTAGAACATATTTTCTTTTTCTAATATTATTCATAAAACATTCAAAAATGTACTTACTATCAAAATCTAGAATATAAATACAAATTCAGTTTTTAAAAGAAAATATATTTAACACTATAAGATTATATTATAAGGGTTTGTTTTTGTTAGTATGCTTACTCCATTTGTATTTTGTTAAACAAAATACTTACTGTCTAGAAAAAAAAAAACAAAATAACTTTTTAATATTAGATCTATTTGAGCTTGTTATCAGAAGCAATAAAAATGATAATGAAAAAAAACGAAGAGAGGAAAAAAACTTATGAAAAAGATGTGTTGGTATTAGGAATTGGTAGGAGGACGTCCGGTGAATGCTATAACGATATACTTTCAATATTAGTATTATAGTATAAATATTGTAATAACGTATTTGTAAAGCCAGACGGGATAGAGCCTAGGGGCCGTTATATTATTCCAATCACAGTCTTGGAAGATAAGGCCAAGAATATAAATTATCGATGCAGCCACTTAAAGAGGCTTTTGTACTAATAATTTTATTCAACATTTGCATTTTTCTTTTCTAGTGCAACATAATAAGGCATGTAATCGAGCTTTGCACGCGGTCTCTACCTTTTTTATTCCTATATAATAACGGACTATGATCATCCGTATCAGATCATTCAAAATGACATCACCGCAATAAACATATTCTCATCGTGAGCTCAAGACAAGTAAAGAACCACAACCTGTTGCATGGAATAGGTATAATTATTTAGAATAAAAATCGCGCAGTAAATATAAATAAAATTGATTTCATGGAGCAGAAAATATAAAAGTATGTACGAATATAATATTTAGACAACGGGTCGTATAACTCAAATGACTACGGGTCGGTTAAATTATCAAAATTGTATAATATGAAAAATCCAATTACCTTTAGGATATGTTATTTTTGAAGAGCGCCCTGTGTGGATAAGGACAACAAAAGAAATTATAGAAATAATTATGAAATATCGCATTATAATCTTTTTAATTTTTAACTAATAATGATAAAAATAACGAATATCTAGTAAAAATATGTATTTTGCATAGACTTTTATAAGGGTATTATACTGAAGAAAAATTTAATTTACAAAACGTTGTTTTTTTGAAGCAATATACAACATGTGCGAACTATATAAACATAAAAATTAATCGAATACATTTGATGATTCTATTCGTTTATTGTTTTACATAGGTGAAAATCATTTGTATATTTAATGCGTATAATCACGCATACAATGTCAATGTTAACCTTTAAACGAAAACCGCACATTTCGCTGTGACAACAAAAACGAATATATTGGCGGTAAAAACACACAGTTATTTGTGTGTGATAGGGCAAACACTGTAAGGCCTAGACTCTATAATACTACACGCAATATAATATTTTTAATTTCTAACTAACAATGATAGAAATAACGAATTTCTAGTAAAAAAATGTGTTTTACACATACTTTTATAAGGGTATTATCCCGAAGAAATATTTAATTTACAATACGTTGTTTTTTTGAAGCAATATGCAAAATGTGCGAACTATACAAACGTAGAAATTAAACGAATACAGTTGATAATTCTATTTGTTTATTGTGTTACATAGGTGAAAATCATTCGTATATTTAATGCGTATAATCACGCATACAATGTCAATGTTAACCATTAAACGAAAACCGCACATTTCGCGGTCACAAAAAAAACGAATATATTGGCGGTAAAAACACACAATGATTTGTGTGTGATGATAATGCAAAGACTGTTGGGCATAGACTCTAGAGCATATAAACATAATAAATTTCTGGATGCACTTAAATTCCATTAGTTTTTCTTCTGTTACCTACTTAAAGTTTTGCACAACAAATATACGGATTTAATTACTAAAATTTATCAATCATAGAATAGTGGATTGTGAATAAATGTATAATATTTGTTGAAGAAACACAGTCGTTTCTGAACAGTGCCGGAGCCAGACGGGAGAGAGCCTAGGGGCCGTTAAGAAACTAGGCTACCTAATTGAGTTTTAATAAAATTTGGAATACGTTTACTATAGAACTTTTACTATTTCTTATGCTCGTGGTAATAGTTATTTCGGTTGTCATTAATCGCAGACCAGAGTAGTCGTGATGCGATTATTAAGCTCACGGAATCTGTACCTTCAATTTTCCGCATAATTTTTCGAACAAAACTTTTAGATGGAGCTGCATCACGTCAAATTTTCGTACCCAATGCACGTACTCATGTGCTCATTGAACTCGAATGATTTTGGTGATTCGTCTTTACGACCAATACCCGTTGTTAAGTAGACAACTGTTCCATAGAAAAAAAAAATCACTTAAATTAAAACGAACGAAAAAACCGTGGTCACGCATTAAATGGAAATAATAATTAATTATGAAAATAAAAAATCCGTTCTACCAATAATCATCAGAAAAATTCTAGCAGTTTTAGACTCGTGCCGATTTAAGAAAATTCTGTATAATATTACGATGAAATGGTAAATTTGTGAAAGTCAATTTATCGAGAAATCATTTAGGACAAATTTCATAGCATAATATCACTTTCTATAACCCCTACTGCGACACTAATCTTTACCATTATAAATTCGAACATTTTGAACTCATGCGTGAAAAAATGTCAGATTTATCTTAGACAAACTTTTTTGAGCGAAGAACGAATAAGACGAAAGAAAGCGCGTGAGAACGAATTTAACAAAAAATTTACTACCAGTAATTGCACGTCAGACGATTGCGCTTGGACAAGTACTCGCTCAAATCCGTATATTCTCAGAGTTAAAAAAAGATTTATAGAATCAGTATTTGATTATATGCATAATTTACTCTTAAAAATGGCACTAGCAAGCTTAATGAATCACCAGCATATATGTATAATATATTTGTGAAATTATCACAAAATACATGGCATACACAAATATAATATTATAACCATGGGATAACTCGATTCGTTCTCTTATCGTATGGCTGCCCTGGAATCCGTCACTTTGTTTGATACATAACATCTATGCTGATCTAATAAACTAGAACAAAAACGCTGTGAACAATTATAATACAGCTTACAACAATGCCTAAACGAATTACTCTAGGAGCTACATAAATCAGTAACTGGTTAACTGAGTAAATAGGTAGTTATATTTTTCATATCTACAATTAGTATACGATTTACAATTATAATTGAATACAAAATATTACATCAGCGTACGTTCTATTGGAAATGAACTGACATTACTAGGTCAAAAAATAAAAAAATTAAATATCGCGATTATTAATTTTTTCGTTCTTTTAAAACTCGATAGCTATCACCCGAAAATACTTTGGGCCACTTAAACTGGACTGGAACAATGACTGAAAATTAAAAATCAACATTATGGGACGCTGTACTAATAGTGTGGCGAAGATATGGTTAATTATGATTTTTTTTTAGTAATGTTAACTTATATATTTGTAAGTTGTAATATTTTATTATTACTACAATAGGTTATAGTGATAAAATAATTCTATATGCTATGTGTAATATAATTTAGTACATTTTTACATCATTAATTATTTACTTGATTAATACTAATTATTAATTATAACCAAATACTACAAATAAGAATACAGAAAGCCAAATCAAAATCGACTGGCGACATAGTGCTTGAGAATTTAGGTGGTTGCCCCTTTTTCTTATTACTTGGATGTGATCTTTATTACAAATTATTTGACTCCACAAACTCACCACGCGAATTATATTTGTATTCATTATGGTTTTTTACAACATAGCAAAACAATTAAGTACATTAAAAATAATACCAGAATCCCAATTCAGACATTAAATTTTACATTTTTTTTTTTTTAAAGAGTGATAAAATATTCATTATTCTTATTATATATATATATATACAGAACATTTATGTTGGGAAATGTATACAAGAGAGAGAGCGAGAGAGGAAGTGAGATAACTTGTGAGAATGACAGACGACGAGTTTACGGAACGCAATGTGCAAAATAGAAATTCAAGGCACTCGAGTTCAAGTGCGTGCGTTTATGTCATCAGAAAATATTGCGTGCCCGCGTTTTTCGAAAATACATTTATGCAAATTCAACGGGGCCATGGGCTCGAATCACGATCGCACACAACACCCCGTGTTTTTATACAACGGAATACCCGAGAAATATACAGTTTAGCGTCTTCATCCCAACAATAATCTATTGTTTATATTAAAATTTCGCGTGCTATAACTATTATAATGTTAAACGTTCGTCGCTGTATCATGAAAAAAACGACGTAATTATTTCACTGTCTCCGCGTGATGAGCGAGTAATTAATATCGTGCGGGGTTAAAGGTAATGTTTCCTTGAACGATTTCAACTCGAAGGACAACGGCCACGGAGTAAGAATGTTTCTATTGTTAACTCAAAATATTTATTTGAGCACAAAGTAGATAGGCAACTCAACCGGTGCACGTGTGGTTACTGCCGAATTTTCATCGAGGGTTCGACTACCTAATCTAAACCCCTTAAGACTAGGCAACCGTATTGGTTCATTTGGACTGCGTGTCTCGTTACTGCTGCGTCCAAGTACTGACGCGAGAGAGCTCTCTTTTGAACCTTTATCTCCTTAAATGATTATAACTTAATACCCATTCACCATTCACTGGCGATGATGGCACCCATTGGCCCATTGTTCTATAATCCTGTCGGGTGGATAACCCACAACCAACACGATAGATTCCGTTCAAGAGTTTTACAAAAATGTATAAAATAATAACGTACAACACACAACGTACAACAGCGAGCCAGTACACATAAAACAATTTAATATGAAAAAAATTATAAATAAAATAATCGTGCGTTTATTTTTAAACAAGCAATTAAGAAAAATAAGGTAATTCACGAGAGCGAACAAAACGACGGCAAAACCGTACGTTTTTTATTAACAACAAACAAAAATGTATGTAAATTTAAAGTTGAACGTACATCTATGCGATCACAATACACTGATGGTTGAACAACGATAATTATCATCTTATTTTTACACGGGATGCCGGGCCTACGGAGACAAATTACGCAGCAATGGATCGATCGCGTCCGTTCACCGCGAACTTTGGACGTATTTAATAAAATTAAATAGGCCTTCTAGGATAATGGAGACTGGTGCAGTCTCTGTTATAGGTAATTTAATGTACATCTGTAAGGAAAAATAAACCATTGCTGACGAAAAGACGACTCTGAGCGCAGTTCAGTTGACAATGATGCTTTGTCAATAATATAAACATCATATTATGGTAAAATAATTAAATAGGCATTTTATATTTTCATTAATAATATCTGTTTAATATAGTATCGATTTTCCCGTTTTTCCCGCGTTATTCCCGATTTTCCCATATTTTTCCCGGATCATCACAATTGCTATGAAATCTCTTGGCAAAATCGAAATATTACCTCCCAAATGTATCTTTCCAGTAAAATTACTTTATAAATGGGGACAAGGTTTCTGGTAGACAAGTTTGCATAATAAATCGAGGATTATTTGTTGATTAATATCATCCGAGCGAGTGATAGCTAAGTCTCTAGATACGCTTTTGTTATTCCCTATTTAGGTAAAAGGTAAAAGAAGTGCAAACAATTTCTATTCGAACCCAGTGTTTGTTTGAACCCGCGACCCCTAGTATGACAATACGTATTCATGAACATTCGACTACAACAAACACACCGTATAGTGGCAATATAGAGTTATTTAACATAAATATGTAATATCTGCATTATATCTGAACTTAAAAAAGTTATAATTTCGAATTTTAGTAAGTCCCTTCAATTCTGACTTTACCATCCTTCTTAAATCGGCAATACATTTATATTCAAAAAAACAAAAAAATTGAAAAATTAGTTTTTTCACATAACTTTTTACTCAGTCAATTTTCAAGTCTCTAATAAGTCTCACTACGTTTGGAATCTAAAACTAATACTCTATCACATATTTGTTATAATTGATAAAAAATAATCAAGACAAATTATTTGGTCGTTTTGACCAATCTTCTACTCCCATCATTCTCTTTTTTTCGCGCAAATGTGGCAATCACTTATTTTATATCTATAAATATCTCTTTGTGCATGTTTAACATGGCCAAACCGTTTAGACGTAATCTTTCCACTGTGAAAACAAGTAACCAGGTAAAAAAGTATTTTGATGTTGGGAAAAATTCACTGCAGTGTTGCTTCAACTACAGTTTATGGTTTGGTTTAAATTTAGGATAAGTAATTTTTCTATACATTTATTTCTGCTTTGAAATTTAAATACCAACCCTTAATATCTTCACTATAGAATTTAGTAGACTCATAGAAACATGTGGGGCTTCTAAAAATACATGCGTGTATGCAAAGTATACGTATAGTAATTGTTTAACCATATAACAACATGATGAGAAGGATACTATAGCATCCCAGCACCAACTTCTGCATACGTGCTAGATGTAAATTATCCAATAAATGTACATGAAAGTCTATGTAGTCCAAGAAATTCATTACTTTGAACGGTATTCACATTTTTTGGACATAATGCTATTTTGCATAAATTCTAGAGGAAAAAATAAAACCCTGAATCTTTGGTTTTATGCAATTGCAAAACAAAAGTATTTTAATTGAATTACTTTAAAAACTATAACATTAGTCGAAATAAAATCAGAAGATTTCACTAACTATAAATGTACTTTTAGTTTTTCTATTAATCTATATCTATAGAATTCAATGAAAATAAAAAAAAGTTATGTTTGCTCCTTAATAAAATTATTTGAAAGTCATGAAAAAGTTGAATTTAGTTGATGGATACATCTGAATTTCAGTTGACAGCACATGGACACCACAGTTGAAAATAAATTATCATTGATAATAAACTATTGGATAAGGACACAGACTTTTAAGTCAGCACACCTGAAACGATTTTTATCACTGGAAGAGTGATATAATGAATTGACCAAAAATAAATTTATCTCTCTAGAGTAAAGATACGATAATGTACATAGTTCACAATCAATTTATTGCTTTATGAAAAATTAATTAATCATATTATTTTGAGACACGGTTCTACAATAGAAAACCATGCACTTGTTTATCCATTTAAATTTGAATAAATATTTTAAAATAAATACAAATGTAAAATAAGTTAAGTACCAATAATTAAAACAATATTAATAACAATTATAATTAATACGTTTATTGAATGTTACATGTAACCCAATTGTATAATAATTATATAGTTTTTAAATGAACAAATAATAATTATGACAATAATATTATTACATTATGGCTGTAGATTTATTATAAATATTTTTGTTATGTGGAATAGTCGTTTGAGAGAAAACTGTTGTTTATTTCTATATGAGTTCTGCAATATGCATACTACTAAACGTATAATATAGGAAAGCTGTATCCATGTTTAATGTTTGATACTACATATATAAATATATTACCTATAGTAAATATTAACAGAGAACGCTGAAACAAAATTTTTACATTTGATTAGTTTTGTAAAACTTAAATGTTTTGATATGGCTAAATATTCAATCATATCAACAAGATATCCACTATCATTAGGCATTCGACCCGGATGATGATGTTATTCTGCCGTATTTATTTTTACAACATTTCAATAATGTTGCTACCAAACTATGCCCACAGAATGTTTTTCATTAAATCTTTAAATCTATCAAATTTTTATACATTAACTATTTTTTTAGTGTTGACTTTATTTTTTTAACTACATACCTATGAACTAAATCTAAAAAATTTCGACGGTTGCTTTAAGTCTGAAAAAAAAAATATTTAATGCTTTTATTCTTCAATAATATTTTTAAATTCTGGTATTGAAATTCATTCACTACTCAATGAAACCATGCTACTGTAGACCTTTAAACTATGAAAATGATTTGTTTTTAACCAGCCAAAGATAAATGTTAATTTAAAAAGATTTTGGTTATAGAAAACAACATAAGGGGAAGTGTGAGATAAACCCCCAAAATTTTTTTTAGAAACAAATGATTTAAAATAATACTAGGACTCAAATTATTGCTCACCCACAACAGATATTTTCTGGCTACTTTCCTTTCCTAATACAAACGAATTTGTTCACTCATACGACAGTTAGATGTACAGTAGCTAATTGTTGTATTCTGATCCCGGCCACATGAGGGTTTAAAATGAGTAATTTATTATAATATTTATTTATACGTTGTGCATTATTAAAAGGTTTAACACGTATTGTATAACTAATATCCCAAGTTCGTGTAATGCGGATTATTAAATAAATGTTATATTAAATTTAATTCGTTAAATACTTACCGCTAATAGGCGTATTTAAAACATGCTCCATGTATATTTTGCATCCAGCTATAGCAATTATAAAATATATTTTGGTTTAGACATACAAATATATATAATTTGGACACAAAATTACGGTAAGTAGCTAATATACATAGATAATACTTACAATCCATATCTGGAAATATAAAAAAAAAAAATTTAATAAACCTAAGATTTTAAAATAGTAAAAACATTGATCATAAAATAATTATTTTACTAAACCATCATTAGGTGTGCGCTTTGGAAATTTGACTAGTTGAAAAACAAATTGTATAATAACAATTTCATTATTTGCCATGATGCTACATCTAATTTGCTTATAATTCATTTATAAAAAAAAACTGTTTGTTTAATTTTTAATTTAGAGAAAACACCCTCACTGTGATTAGAATGAGACAATTTTAAGTGGTATATTTATGGATTTACTACGTGGGGTCCCCGCCCTTTATAATGGAATACAAACTAATTAGGCCCCAATTTTTGAAGTTGTGAAATTCTGTTGCATGCAAATTTTACCACATTAAAAAAAAAAATATGGAATTTTTAGGTTGTATTATTATTTTAAATTTCAAAACTGCACAACTCTTGCACGAATTGAATTTATGTGTTAAGACCATTGTTTAAAATACCTTTTTTAGCCATTCCCATCAACAAACATCATATTATGATATTACTGTCCGTGTTTGATCACAATTATTATATTGTGAGGTTAAAATAATGTATGCAAATTTGTTACAATTTTATTTTACTAGATTTTATCGTATTCGATAATTATAATTGTAAACATGCGAGTTCAAAAATATATATTTCAATATAAATTAATCACATTCAATGATTTTATCATTATATAGAATGCGATAAATATGTCAATTTATGTACAATTTATTTCAATAATTAGGATCCAGATTGATTAACTATGTACTTAATAAACGTTACATTACGAAATATATTCAAGCTTTTTTCTGTGATACTACGGGTCCAAACTCTGGTGGAATTAGTTATTTTTGTGTTTCATTAGAAGAAAAGAGCGTTACATGTTGTATTTGTCATGTTATCAAAATAATAAATATTTATTCTTTAAAAACGTTGTTGATAAAAAACTATGTACGACATCAAATCGATAATATTAAACGTTTAATTGAAATTTTAAAAATCTGGCAACTTTAAAAACTGAACAGTTTGAACCAGGAACTATAAATTAATATGCACAAAAAATAAATAAACTTTAGTGACGTGTAATTATGACCAGTGTGATTAATGTTAGTTAAATATTTAAAAATCAATTACATTTAAGTCTTAAAATTGGTAAAAGATAACAAATGTTTATGTTTGGGCATGGGAGAAAAGTAAGGCATTTGTGAGGCACATAACATTTAAAAAATGTATATTTCTCGAGGACTGATTACTCAGTATAGCAATTTATTTGTTACTGTTAGGATTCACAAAAAAACACATTTTTTCTAATGCAATTAATTAAAATCCATACCTGTAACAAGTTCATCTTTAAAATAAAATGTATTATAATTATTTAATATATTTCGATAAGACTTTATCCACATCAAGTAAAATTATTTAAAATATATATAATATTTGTTCAATATTTGTTTAAAAGAGATCACCTTAACTGTGATTAGTTAATAACATCAGAAAGTGTTATTTCTATCCATAAATAGTCTAAACTATCAGAATGCAGAAATAGTAGAAAACGCAGGTACACAAAGATATCATATCCGTTTTGTTGAAAAAAACGTAAAAAAGAAATATACCTATGGTATACTCGATAAATATTTGATTACGAGAAAAACAAGAAATCACTTTAAATGAAACAATAACTAGCAATAGCGCGAATATGTATTTACTATTCAGCACACTTATTATAAAACAGAATCAATTATTTTTAATCAAAATATAAAATACATACTATTGTTTTTATAACGTAATTCTGTGAAAGTAAGAAATAAATTAATAATTATCATTTTTTTTTTAAATTACCATTACTGTTTAAACAGCTCAGTGTGACAAATATATATGGAATAGTCTAGTTTTGAAAGCCGCTTGCATTTGGCTCTTAGTTATAGTAACCTATTTGATTTATATCAATACTAGACTTCCTAAAGATAATATGTGCTTTTCGTTTATTAATAATAAGTTGTTTTAGAGAATTTGACAAACATTAAAGGAATCTTGGTTTCTCACGTAGGTACTTTCAGTGGAATAAATCTATTTATATAATGGAATAAGGCATCATTGAAAATAGAGGTGGCATCATTAGTGATATTTATAAAAAAAGTATCTAAACAGATAAAATTGTAAAAGAATTCATTTGTAGCCATATAATTAGTAGATTAAAATCAGGAAAAGAAAAGTTTACCTCATTTTTGTACTAATTTGGTAAAGGGCATGTACCAACTTAGTGAGAATAGTTGAAATCAAATTTAAAAAACTAAAAGAGTAATAGTTGTTATCTACTGATATATAATTTTTTAATAAAAAAGTAAAATCATTGATAGTTTTAAACGTAATTGATATGAAAAAAAAAATTACGAAGTTAGAGCATAATATATAATGGTAGTGGGAGGAGGTAAGGTACCTAAGGCTATGTGAACTAAATTATCTTAAGTCAACGCCAGGAATGTTTAAGGTAAGAAATTATCAGAGGAATAACAGTTGCTCAACCTTATAATAAGCACTATTGGAAGTTCCCCTAAATACGGTTTAAAATTAGTTTTTTTTTTTTTAGAATTGTGTTTTAGAATGTCTTTGAAATAAAAACTATTTTACACCTTGATAATTGACCAAAATAATGATCAATGACAATTTATAATTTTATAAATTCTGTAGTCATTGTTCTATCTGCTAAATAGACAAATAAAAACATTAATTGTTTAAATCACTTGCCTCCTTCAGAGTCAATTACATATCCTATAAAATAAAAATTAACTAGTTAATAATTAAATCGGTCTACATTTTAATATTAATATTGGAATTACAATAATTGATTTTTTAAAGAGGATTTAATATATATTCTGCACATACTTTCTGTCAGATTGTCGTGAATGTCCTTGACGGTCATATCTAGAAAAATTGACAGTTATTATAAAATTTAGTAAAAGTTATTAATATGGCTTGATATAAATGATTGTATTGTATCATATCAGTTGTGGTTAATTTTAGTTTTGGGTTAAAACTTTTTTGTTGTTTGAACATAGGTTCATNTAATGATCAATGATAATTTATAATTTAGTAAATCTGTAGTCATTATTCTATCTGTTAAATAGACAAATAAAAACATTAATTGTTTAAACCACTTGCCTCCATCAGAGTCAATTGTATATCCTATGAAATAAAAATTAAATATTTAGTAATTAAATCAGTATATATTTTATTATTATATTGGAATGACATTAATTGATTATTTAGAGGGGATTTAATATACATTCTGCACATACTTGCTGACACCTTGTCGTAAATGGACTTGGCGGTCATTCCTAGAATAATTGACAATTATTATAGAGTTTAGTAAAAGTTATTAAAATGCCTTGATATAAATGATTGTATTGTATCATATCAGTTGTGGTTAATTGTAGTTTTGGGTTAAAACTTTTTTGTTGTTTGAACATAGGTTCATGTAGATGAGTAATAATTTATTATTTTTACTGTAATAAATTAAATATACTATATAATTATATAAATAAGAAAATATATATGCACTTTTTTTTATTTATATTGATTAACTATAATTTTTTTATGAGTAATTACCATTTTAATAATTTTGTTTTTTT
This sequence comes from Cinara cedri, assembly GCA_902439185.1. Lineage (NCBI taxonomy): Eukaryota > Metazoa > Arthropoda > Insecta > Hemiptera > Aphididae > Cinara > Cinara cedri. The sequence continues at coordinate 10,074 of CABPRJ010001046.1, read as the reverse complement.
AAGTTATTATTTATAAAATAAATTTTTTAGTTTTGGTGAATATTTTTTTTTATATTAAATATTATTGTGTAAACACATCCAAGTCAAAATAAAATCTACGAACCACAAGTTTCATGCATAGTTGTTCTTAATAATATTGCATTATATTCTGTTTCATTATTTAATCCTCAAAAAAAACCATAGAGGAATTAAATAATACAGTTTATTATAGTCGATAGATTTTGGCTAAACATTATACGAATAATAATAAATGGCAAAATAATAAATCGTCAAATGTGTTGGTAACAATATGTATGACGTAGAACTTCTAAAATGATAGATAAAACTATCAGACCAATTATGTTTAGGTAACCGCCTCAGCCTCCAAGTGATTACAGATGATGTAATTTTTTTTTTTTTCAATTATATTCAACAAAAATAATATTAATATGAAAGTTAGACGAACAATAACTAATTAAGTACTATGGTAAAATAATTATTTTATTTAAGCAAACAGATGTTGTTTATTAAGATGTCGTTTACAGCGCGACAATAATTGTAACCGTAAGTATTACATAATCATAAGATATCATATTACGGTCGGTGGGCACTGTCCATTATTGTTGGTTTCATAGAAAATATTTATGTATACCTTCACTCCCACTTTTACCATTATCAATGAAGGACTATTTAATACGTTTGCGTTATTATTCATGTAAATAATACTTAACAAAAACGATATAATTAACAATGTGGTTTTCTCATCAATTGTATAACAAAATATATAATAAATTCAATTAACGATGTAAAATTAGAAATTACAAAATATGTCGGCCAATTTTAGATATCCGACACTAAAAAATAATTTAATTTTTAACCGAATACTTACTATCATTTATTCCATATGTCTGTTCCAAAATATCTATTTAGGATAACGATGATTAGTAATTTCTAATATTTATGTTTAGCATATGGTAAACAGCTAGACTTGTTAGGAGAATTAGAATAAGTAACCGCAATTATAGTAGTGGGCATAATAAATATATTAATAAAAGATGTAGAAAATTGTTGTTCTAATAAATGCTGAATGTGTCCTATGGCATTTTTAGAGTCTGAATGTAGCGAATATTGGTTTTATAAGAACGGGAGAATTTTTTTTTTCAGTTTTTTTTGTCAACTTTTCTACTTGAAATGTTGTTCCAAAAGAAAAAATAACGTGTGATATTTTTGTTGTTTTTTAAATTTGATTGGTTAAAAAGAACGTAAAAAAGTCTAGTTTTGATTTTCTAATTTTTTTTTCATAATAATAGAAAATAAAAAACGAAAAAAAACAAAAAATATAAGGAAGTTTACAGCATTTAATCTAAATAAGTAATTTTTCAATTGTTTAGAAAGTTTTCCAACGAATTTCAACAATTTTCTGTGAACAATTTTTCTACAAGTTCCGTTTTATAATGCTAGCATTTTTTTTTAAGGGAAATATGATAGGGAATGTAATTTAGGGAGATAATTTATAGATTCTCTCTAAACTTTTAATCCTATACATGGCCTGCGTCTGGCTCTTATTATCCAAGAGCTTTTTTTTACTATTTAAAAATTTACTTACCTATTGATCCTAAAAAATAAATAAATACATATTTTTTGAATTATAATAATATTATAATGACTCAGTTATATTTTGAGAGTTTTTAAGATTCTAAGTGGAGGGAATGGAGATTTTTATTGAATAACATTTTACGATTTTTTTCTGTTGGTTAAGATCTCTGTAAGAAAAACTAGTATTCTTGATCTGTTTTTTAATTTTAGCACCTTTTTTGAAATAAATTCAGTTGGACAAGTACTTTGGGGAGATCAGATTTTAATTTACTAATAAGTTTTCTCAAAAAATGAGTAAGACCGAAAAGAAACTTGAAGAAAAACCGAAAAACGTACGAAATATATTAATGAAATATTACAATTTATTTTTCTATGGACAACTTTTTTTACAAAAGATTTTCCTTAATTTAACAACTATAGACATTTTTTACAAAGAAAATTTGACTGGGTTAATACATCACATAGGTCATTCTTTGTTTTTTTTAGGAATTTTCTCAATAAATATGAAAACCGAAATAATATGGAGAGATACGTGAAAATGTAAAAAATGTATGTTTTCGTTAAAAAAAAATTGTCTTATTTTTTTCCAGTAAATAACTATTGTACCAGTAGTTTTGATCTAATTTACTATACTATTTAGTTTGACAGAGAAAATGATGAATTTTATTGAATAATAGACACTCATTGTGACATGATGATTATTGATCTTTCGTATGGTTTTGTTAAGTTTAATATACCGAATATTAAACAAATTTGTTATAATTTACATATGCACCATAGAAAAATTGTCTAAAAATTAAGTATATCTTAGTGACAGATTTATAAAATATGTTTCTCATTTCCAGAGCACATTCGAATGTAACACTATAGTTTACATCTATACTCGGTGAACATTTCAATGGGCATATCGGAAGTATCCTGTGTTCCCAAATCACATTGTAATGTACATTCAAATATCTCTGTACCAAAATATCATAAACGGATGAAAATCTACTGATATCTTATTCTAGTAGAATTATTCATGATACAAGTAAAACAATATAGTTTACTCGTAAAATAGTAATTTGAGACTGACATGGTTATAAACTTAGCTACATCCGACACCATTGTCCTAGGAACTCTTTTTATACTCATATTAATCATAAAACTATAAAAAAAAATTAAAAATTTACTCACCTGATTCGCCTAGAATAAAAATAAAACTCATTTTTAGAAAGAAAATTATTTAAAAATGACTAAATTACTTAATATATGGTTATATTATAATGATATTAATTATATGATTTTTTCAATTAGATAATTTTACTGAAAGAGTGGACGTATTGTAATCAAAATTTGAACGAAAACTTTCAGAAGTATTTCAATGCTAAAGAATATAGCATAAAATCAGTTAAACGAACACTACACGAATCTGAACAACAACATGTCATATACTCGAATCCTAAGAAATAGCCGATATACCGACAAAGTTAATACTCCAGTATGGTTGATATACCTTTTGACAGTTAAATTGAATTTTAACCTTTAAACATAAGAAGATCTAAATCCTGACAAGGTTTAAATCTTGACAAGATATAAATTTCGTTGTTATCATAATCCATTATTCATTCTGCCACGATATTTAAAGATATCTACAATGAAGTCTTTTAATTTAAACTAAGAGATATGACCATAAATAAAGGGACATACATGTAATTGTAAGTTAACGTAATCGACAATATAATTCAGTGAGATAGGGTGGCATTTTTTTATTGTATTCTTTAAACAGTTGGTTTAACTAACTATTTATTAAGAATTCCAACTCTAAGTTATGATTTTATACTTATTCTAAATAAAGAATTAACATAATAATTTAAACATAATACTTACTACTATTAACTAGAACAAAAAAAAACTTTTTTTTATTACCAGATCAATATAGGCTATCAGAAGCAATATAAATGATAAAGAAGATAAACGTAAAATGAAAAGGAAAAAAAAAGACTAAAAAAGATGTGAGAGGTTAAGAGAATTGTAGAACTGCCAGTGAATGCAAGAGACTTGAGAGATCTGATTCGATCTGGTCAATTGATTCATTGACGAGAATGAGTTATGACGAGAAAGGCCAACACCAAATATTTGGGATGAACGTAAAGGAGAAGTTGAAGAAAAAACTACACAAATCGTACAGTAATATAATTTCAACTAAATAAAATAAAATAAATATATATTTAAATGTTAGTATTATGGTATAATTATTATAATAACTTCCCAGAATTATAAACCCATATTTCACACATAATAATAACTACAGTTATATTATTACAATCATTACAATTTACTTTGAGAGACCGAAGTAATAATTATTTTACCCATCATTTGCAATGTTCCATTATAGTATAACCAATGAAATTTTTAGAACAGGTTACTTTAGCTAGACTGTTTTTTGATTTTCTCATGAGTTTTCTCATCAAATTTTAATAACCGAATAAAAATCGGGATATGAAAAGAAATTTAACAATAACTTAAAATATATGTTTTAGATGTATTAACAACTTTTTTACCAGTTGACTAGATCTTGGATTTCTAAGTGTAGCAACTTTTATAAAAGAAACTCAGTATGGGGAACGAGTATTTATGAACTCAAATTTTATATTAGAAAATTAAAGATAAAGATAAAGATATGTAATGCCCAGTTAATCATTTTATCACAATATACCATATTATATATTGTTGACAAAGCATCACTATCGATTGAACTACGTTTAGAATTGGTTTTTTGTTAGAAATAGTTTAACGTTCCTTAAAGGTATATTTATTATATTAAATATAACAGTAGCTGCATCAGACACTGTTGTAATATTTTTATACTCATATTAATCATAAAACTACAAACATTTTATAAAAATATACTTACGCATTGCATCTGGGATAAAAATAAATAGTCATTTGATATAGAAAGTTATTTAATAACTACTCTGTTACTTAATATCTGGTTATGTTATTATTTTTTTTTAAAAATGCTAACTTCATTTGAATTTTTTAAACAAAATACTTACTTTTACGCACTAGAATAAAAAAAAAAAATAATTTTTTATGTAAAGGGATTAAATTGGTCTTGTTATCAGCAAAAATAAAAATGATAATTAAGATAAATTATTTAAGAAAATGACCGAAAAAGATGTGATTGGGTAGGAGAAAAGTAGGAGAACGGCCGATGACTGTTAAGATGATTTGAGAGATAAAATTAATAGGAATTTTATGTGAAAGATAGTTGACCCAAAATATTTGGGTTGAAGCTAAAGTAGAAGAAGACAAAGAAAAATCAGCAACAATCGAATAATTTTATATTTTCAATTATGTAAAATATAATATCAATATTAGTATTATAGTAAAAATATTATAAAAACTCCCAAAATTTGACACAAATATCATATATGAAATTTTGTTTAGATTGTGAGTGGAACGAAAAAACTTATAGTTTTACAAAGATGTTAATTATTATTTTTTCTTATTATTTCTTGTTATTCTTATTATTTTTTTTATCTGTTTACAAAATTATAACAAGAAGACTTGCTATGATTTGATGATTATTGAAAGCAATTTTTCTGAATGGAAATATTACTGGGGAGACACTTTAAAGAGGTTATTTTTTGCCTCCAAATGAGTCTCTAAACAAATTTGAAAAAAAAAAAGACGAAAAACGGTGAAAACGTTGGATGAACCGGAAAATCAATGCATCGAACAAACATTATTTAAAATTAAAATTAATGCCTATTTCATATTTTTACTATTTTATGACAATTTCAGTGGGTTTCTGGAGTGATGCATATTAAATATTTTTCAATTTCTTTTTCCAAATCGACGTCCCCATTGAAGAAAAACCTAATAAATAAAAAAAAATTATTGAATATGAACATCTCTAAAAAAATTCAAAAAACATAGTGGGTCATACAGTATATTATTGATAAAGCATCACAAACAACTAAACTCTGTTCAGAATTGTTTTTTCGTTAACAATAGTTTATCATTGCTTGAAGGTATACATTAAATGTCTTATGACAGCGGCTACACCTATACCTTCAACACTTTACAAGGGCTGCACCTGACCTTTATTATCCTAGGACGTTTATTTTTTCTATCCATATTAATCATTAAACTAAATTTAAAAATTAACTTACTCTTTGATCCTAGAATAAAAATAAAACATATTAATTGAAAGAAAATTATACACTAATAATCCGTTATATATATATATATATATTATGAGGGATTTATAGATTCTGAATAGAACGAATAGAGATGTATAATGAATCATGTTTTACATGGTTTTTTAATTTATTTTTTTTCTGTTAATTAAAGAACTCTAAAAGAAAAACCAGAACTATTAACCGATCCTTGAATAGTCTTTTTGTTACCGATAAATATATCGTTTCATGCAGGTATACACTAAATTACATTTAACAGTGACTACAACCGATCCTTTTAACATAGTCCATATTTCTTCACTCATATTAATCCTAACATTACATAAAAAATTTAAAAATTTACTTACTAGCTGTATCTACAATAAAAAGTAAAACTCATTTAGAAAGAAAATTAAGTAATAATGGCTCAATACTTATCACATGATTATATTATAAGGAATTTTTAGGCATGCTTACTCCATTTGTATCATTATATTATGCATAAGTTATAATTTAAATTTTTTAAGTGTTAAATTGGTATGTGTCGTAAAAGACGATATTTTCGATCAAGTTAATATTTTACAACAATTCAGATGTATCATTTGCTAATACACATTTTGGTATCAATTTTTTCTGATTGTGAATTTGGCAATTAAATGACCCTACTGAAAATGTGTATGTATTGTAATTAAAATTTGAATGATCTAATTCCTGACAAGGTTTAAATCTTGACGGGATAAAAATATCACCATGATCTTAATCTGTTTATCATCCCCTAAGGATGAATGATGTCTGCAATGAAGCCCCCAAGCCTAATCATAGAATATAATCATAAATCAAGAGACGTAAATGTAATTGTTTAATAACGTAAACGATAATGTTTACGTATTACGTAATGACGTAAATATAATTCAATGCGATTCAATGTAATTAAGAGTAAAAATGTAGAATACTTTTGATGTATTTAAGACCAACATTTCATAAAAAGTTCAAACACTAAGTTTTGAATTTATACTTATTCTCAAATAAGAAATCACATGAAATTTTAAAAATAATACTTACCGTCGGGCACTTTAATAAAAACAAAATTCAATTTTAAATATCAGTTCAAGATTGGCATATTAAATATTTATGATTTTACTAAGATTTTAATTATTATTTTTTTTTTTATCAGTTTAAATATTTTTACCAGATAAATTGATAGGATTTACATTTTCAGCAAAAGGAAATCTTACAGATAAAGTAATTTAATAAAGTCATTTTCCGTCTAACAATATTTCTAAAAGAAAATTTTAAAGATAATTTAGCAAGGTTATTTTTCAATTCTTTAATTTTTATCCCAGAAAATGTGAAAAACCGGGATAAAACATGAGAAAACCGGAAATAAAGTAGGAAAACTGGGAATATCTGTATGAAATTGATCAATGGTAATTAAAGAAAATATACAATGCCTAGTTAATTATTTAACCATAATATATATTGTTGATAGAGCATCACTTATAAAAAAAGTCTGCTCAGAATCATTTTTTCGTTAGCAATTGTTTTTCATTCTTTACAGGTGTACATTTAATTACGTATTATAGTGGCCGAACTTCGCACCATTATTCTAGGACATTTTCTTTTTCTTATATTAATCATAAAACTACATAAATCATTCATAAATGTACTTACCATAATATCCTTGAATAAAAATAAAAACTCAGATTTTAATAGAAATTGATAAAACACTAATTAATAACGCCTCTGTTACTTAATATTATTTGGTTTTAATATAAGGATTTTTTTGTAAGTATGCTTACTCCATTTGTATTTTATTAAACAAAATACTTACTGTCTAAAAAAAAAATAACAAAATAATTTTTTAATTATCAGATCAAAATGGCCTTGTTATCAGAGGCAATAAAAATGATAATGAAAATAAACGATGAGGGGAATAAAATAAGAAAAAGATTGGATGGGATGAGAAAACGGTAGGAAAACGACCGGTGAATGCTAAGAAATATATATATAATATATATTTTATATTATATACAATATGAGAGATAGAATCGAATGGAATGTTATGACTGGAATGACCTACTAAAAATATTTAGTAAAAAAGAAAAAGAAGAAGAAATATCAGCACAAATAAAATAATTTTTTTTTTTTCAATAAAACACAATATAATATAAATAATAGTATTATAGCATAGATATTGCATAACGTCCAGAATTTGAAACCCATATCTCATACAATAAAGTCTCCACAATTATAATAAAACAATCACAATCTTAAAAAATAAATCTGGGACGATGAATTATCAATGCAGCTACTTAGAAAAGCGGTCGTCATACTTATTTAATCCATCATTTGTATTGTTCCGTTATAGTGGAACTAGTGAAATTTTTTGAAAGGGTTAGGTCAGAATAGCTTTGACCTGTATTTCTTAAAGTTAGTGGTACCAACTCCTAGGGAATATTTCAGTCCTTTAGGGGTCGGTAGGTTTTGAAGGCGTATTAAATGGGCGTTAAGCGCTAAAATGCAAAATAATGGAACTAACGGATAAACACCAGTGACCAGTGACATGTATTATCGATTATAAAATCAGAACAGTTGTAATTGAGTTCCAAGAGAAAATGTTTGTGTACTTCATTCATTGCTAAGTTCGACCTTTACAAAACGAATATAAATCCCCAAAAACTGATTCGGTTTCTAAATCTCAAGGTATGGTCAAATGCAAATAGTAAGATTCCTGTTAACGAAATTCAAATTTTCAGTCACCATCATATATTGCTAAAAAATGTCAAGATTCAAAGACACCCTCGAGTTAAAATACAATGTCAAGATAATTATTCAAACATAAAATATATTGTTGATAACGCATAACTTTTAAAAAAAATTCTTCTCAGAATCATTTTTTCTTTAGTAACTGTTTTTCATCCTTTAGAGGTGTACATTTAATTACTTATTAGAGTAGCTTCACCCCACCCCATTGATTTAGAACAATTTTTTCTCTAATATTAATCATAAAAAATTCAAAAATGTACTTACCATAATATTCTAGAATAAAAAAAAACATTTAGATTTTAAAAGAAATTGAAAGAAAATTACTTAATATTATATAGTTATATTATAAGGGTTTTTATTTTTAGTACGCTTACTCCATTTGTATTTTTTAAACAAAATACTTACTGTCTAGAAAAAAAAAAACAAATTACTTTTTTAAATTTTAGATCTATTTGAGCTCGTTATCAGAAGCAATAAAAATTATAATAAAAACAAACTAAGAAGGGAAAAAAAAAGAGAAAAATATTTGATGGGATGAGAAAATGGTAATAGGACATTCGGTGAATTTTAAGATAATATGAGNTTGGAAGGAGGACGTCCGGTAAATGCTATAACAATATAATATCAATATTAATATTATGGTAAAAATATTGTAATAACGTCCCAGAATTTAATACCCATATCTTACACATTATATTATCCACAGTTATATTATTCCAATCACAGTCTTGGAAGATAAGGCCGGGAACATAAATTATCGATGCAGCCACTTAAAGAGGCTGTTGTACTAATAAATTTATTCAACATTTGCATTTTTCTGTTCTAGTGCAACATAATAAGTCAAGTAATCGAGCTTTGCAGGCGGTCTTCTTACTTCCTCTTTTATTCCTATACAATAACCAACTCTGATCATCCGTAGCGGATCATTCAAAATGACATCACCGCAATAAACATATTTTCATCGTGATCTCAAGACAAGTAAAGAACCACAACCTGTTGCATGGAATAAGTATAATTATTTTGATTAAAAATCGCGCAGTAAATATAAATGAAATTGATTTCATAAAGCAGAAAATATAAAAGTATGTACGAATATAATATTTAGACAACTGGTCGTATAACTCAAATGACTACGGGTCGGTTAAATTATCAAAATTGTTTTATATGAAAAATCCAATTACCTTTAGGATATGTTATTCTTGAAGAGCGCCCTGTGTGGATAAGGACCACAAAAGAAATTATAGAAATAATGATGAAATATCGCATTATAATATTTTTAATTTTCTTTTAACTTTAAAATTTATACTTTAAATTTAAACTTAATTTTAAATTACTTCTAGTAATTTTGCTTTGATTTACATAGCACATATTTTGAAAAAAAAAACTGATTAAGAAGGTTAGAAGATCATTTTCAGATATTCTGAAGAACTTTCTGAGCAAATGGAAAATAAATCGTTTTTCGTTACCAATAATTAATCGTCACGTACAGACTTACATTCAATTTACCCTCTAAATTTCCAACTTCTCACATCCAACAGTGGCCCGAATATCTTACTACCCTTGTCCG
>CABPRJ010001045.1:0-27053 GCA_902439185.1 Cinara cedri | reverse complement strand
GTTTAGACTCTCTAAACGAGCCTTACATAATATGTAGTATCTACCAGAATATCACCGAATACTAATAAGACAAATAAGCAGTAAATGATAAATTCCAGAAAAAAACGCAATATAATATGTTGTGTAGTTACTGCTTACAAGTAGGTACGTTTAGTAGATTTATTTAGCGGAATACATACTTGTATGTGTATCTAGTAATCTTAGATTATCTGACCAGCAGTAAGCAGTATGTACATATGTTTATGATTGAATGCTAATATTTTTAATTCTTTTATAATTAATTTTACATTTTGTAATTCCCAAAAGTAAATATATTTCAATGAGTTTGTTCTTCATTCGGTATGTTCTTAATAATCGGAATGAATTAATTTTTATATTTTTTTTTAGAATCATAAATAGGTACTATTAGTATTCAAATAGTATGTAACACACAGCCTAATTAGTCTATGTATAGTAACTTATAAGTTGCGGTCCATTAATCATAGGCATCAGTTATATACTTCATTTGCTTATCATAACTATTTAGGTTCCTAAGAATGAAACCTAATTTTTTAAAAAGTGATTTTTATTAATTAAATACATACGTGGTTAAATTATGATGTTTATAATTTGTTGTTATATTTTTTTTTAAAAAAAGGGAAAATATGTATATGGCTGATATTGCTTTTTTAATAATTGCAGTTGTAATCATTTTTGACTATCACAAATGCAGCACTATAAATATTTAATTTAGAAAAAAGAAAATTATCCAGAACGATTTCTGAATTAAAACATTATTGAATAATATTGTTAACAAACGAACAAGTTCAAAAAGAAGAAAACCCTCTGAAAAAAGTAATTTGTTAATAGTACATAGTTAAAAAAATATCATAGTTGCTTTTTTTATAGTGGCTATAATTTAGTGATATTTGCTATGAGCACAGGGTTATTATAACCAAAATATTTTAGTTGCCAATTTATTGTTAAACTGGTATGCACATAGTTGTTTTTACTATGTTTTTAGTTAAAGAAAATAATTTATTTTGGATACTAAAATTATGCTGATCTTGCTAAATAATATGGGTAGTACAATTGTTGTGCCCGTCTTTGAATTGATGTGTTTGACGCGGCTTAGCACGTACCTACAGCTTCACAGCGCTTTCTTTGTATCATAATTTCGCAAAATTATACGTTAATTAAATTCCTGGCAAATATTTAATTTTCCTGCAATTCTTGTAATTAACGGCAATTACCAAAGATAAGGAAACCGCAGCCACACGTAACGTCAACTACCACAGACCTCATAGAAATGCCAATTACAGGAAACCTAGATTTGGAGACTTCGGACGACACGCACGACGTACTCCTGCGGCTCACAATATCTAGGTGCACTTATGCGAATCGAGAGTCATACATTTTTAGATACCATTTTACGTTCTAACCAAGAACACTGAACACTGTCAACAAAAATATTCTGTTAGTTTGTCAGAAGGACAATCAAGGTAAGTTACATTGTTGACTATTTTTCGTTTTAAATATAATCTATTACAATAATCATTTTATTTTTTAAAACGAACCGCAAAAGTATAGCAACGATTTATTACAAATACATATGTACCTATTAAAGTTTTCTTTTAATGTTCAAATAAAATACGCGTTTCTAGTATGGGTGCGTAAGTACATTAAAACATTAAATTTAGCTATGTAGGTACACATGTTAATGATATTGAGTCATTTGAAATTATTGACATTGATGAGGACATGATATATGAGAACATGATGGTATGATAATGAATAATGAAATTACAATAATAAATCAAATAAACAATAGAAGTGTAAACACAGTTTTAGAAAATCCTGAAAGTTTGTTAAAAAGCAGTGGTGTATTGGTGTTTACAGAGGTATACTCAATACTCTGTGGCGTATAGGTTGAGACAAATTGATACGCGGGTATGAGGCCGTATTTACCGTATATCCTGTATGGCAATTATAAATACCTATTATACATTTATATAAATTATTGTAAAATACATTTTGAGGAGCACGAATTGTAATATAGGACGTAACACGGAAGATTTATTATTTTTTTTTTTTACGAACAATTATTATCATTTAAAAATTAAGGTGTTGTTATCAGCCATTCATAATCAAATTATCCATAAAGTAAACGTTATGGGGGTGGACTTAGGTCGACTGAATTCCACAATCATTTATCATAATGTGTATTTAATATAATTTTGTATTCTTGCTGTGATAACTCGTTGAATGATGAATGATTATAATATTATACATTATATTTTGCTAATATATTTCGTGCATTTTCATGTTTTTTCGGTTTTTCACATTTGATGAGAAATCTCCTGAGAAAATCGATAAATAACCTCTCTAAAGTATCTCCCTAGTGCGTTTTACTTTCAGGAAAAATGCTATCATTGTAAATCGGATCAAGATTTTTGGTAGAAAAGTTGCACATAGATATAAAAAAAAAAAAATAAATAAATATCTTATAACCATAGGCTTCTTCGCTACACTTAGTATCCATAGTGGTCACTGTTCGAGCGAAGGGATACACATTTTTTTGGACCCTACCTTAGATCTCCTTATATCTATATACGTGAATAAGGCGTTAAACCCACGGTTTTTTTTAGCAATACATATTCACTGGTTAAAGATAATATGTAGGTAACTGTTTTTATACATAGGTAGGTACTAAAAGTATTTTTACTTTCATTGTTATAATTTGAAAATTAAAATGTATCACTTTAAAAAGCACAAAAATCATAAAAAAATATATACGACGAATATTATTATCAATTATCATTATTATTCTTTCTTTTTTTTTAGACATATATCAAAAATATCCTTTCAAAATATAAGGATGGTAATATGATATTTCAGAAATTCATAGCTAACCAATCATTAACTCATTTAATGAGAAATACATTAGCATCTGTTATTATGAAGCATGAGTTAAAGGTGGTTTGGATGCTAAAATTACAAAAAACAGATTTATAGATTTAGCTAATGGTATTATAAATTGTTTATTCTACCTATCAATTCAATGCTATTGTAATGCTATCATTGAAATGGGCGAGACACACATATGAAATACACACAAAAATATACACACATGTAATTGCATTATTGCATTTAAAAAAATAAATTTAAAGTTTAATGAATTTAAAAAAAATAATATATTAATATTAATTTTTAAATTAATTTTCGTTTATATATTACATAGGTATTCAAGCTCTATTTCCAATTGAAATAGAATTTACATGTTTTATTTCATATGATATAAATGGCTCCAGAGTTAATAAAGAGAAGCTTTATGACAAATATATTAATATTAGTAAAAAAATTAAAATTATAACAAAACTATCTACAAAACTATGCAACAAAAAACCATCATAATTTGTTGAAAATGAGGGTAATTTATAATAATAATTAAAGTACCTACCTGTATGTTGTAATTAATTTCTAATTTATATTTTCTTGCAAATGCATTAATAAAGAATTCAAAGGTCAGATTACATAGTTAAAAAATAATACAGAGCCTAAAGATGTCTAAAGATGTCCTTTATCAATACTGGAAAATTACAGCAGTAGGAAGACTTTCAAATATAATGAATAATATAAACACAATACAGATGTTTCCATGTTTAAGAATTCCATTGGGTCCTTGTCTTGTTAGTATATTAAACAGTACCTATATTCAATACCTAAATTTATGAACAAATTACATTAATAAATACAAATCCTAATTTTACATCTTACAGATTGATTTAGATTTTAAGTATCTATACCTTAACTCAGACACTATATTCAACAAATTTTATTTATTCAAGGAAAAACTAAAAAATTATGTAAGGACAAATAATATTTTGAAATTAGGTGATAATATGTTTGAAGAACTTGGCAATCCTAGTATAGTTGGTTAGTAGTTCATTACTTATGTACATTGTCTTTTAATAATGATTAATAATTTACCCTGTAGAATACCGAAGTATTTTCCAAGTATCTATTGTTAAATTTATTACAAATGTTAATAAAAAAATATAATTTACCTACTTATTTTATTTTAATATTAATACCTATATAGCTATATGTTTTATGGATAGGTAATGAAGATTTTGATGTATTATTTTCAATACCATATCTATATTCATCGATCACTTTAAAAATACCGAAGTCTTTAAATAAAAAATCTTGTTGGATACCTTTTAAAGTCAAACAGGCATCTGCATTTATCAAGTTAATTTCAGTAAGTACTTTACATCTTCCTACTATATTACAATATAAAATTTGTATTAACATGTTTTTATAATATAAATTAATGAAATACCTACTACATTATAACTGATAATATACAATTTTAGGTACCTACAACATAATTGTGCAACATATAAGTTATGATATGAAGTATATAGTATAGATTATACATTAGTTTACAGACAAATCAACAGATTTATTTTTACTTTCATTGTTGTATGGATTTTATTAAAAATCATGAAAATAATACTTAACAAAATTTATTTTGTGTTATTACATACTGCAAGTGAATATAAAACAAGAAGTGAAGTGATAAACCAATCTGTTGCTTATGGTATCACAGTACAGACATAAATAGTTATTGTTGGACTTAATCAAACAAACAATTTGGATTGCTATGTTGTGCTTGAAAATTCAGAATTTAAGGTAAAGACTTAATTAAAGGTTCTAGATGTATGCTTTAAGGCATTTTTTATTTTAAACTATAAATATCCTGTATAAGAAGAGGAAATTTGGCTGTTTGTCCAAACTTTTTATGAAATTAATACTGCATTTGATAAAACATCAATCTTTAAAAATTTAATCAATAATTTAAGTACAATAGTTTAATTTATCAACTATTATACTTAATATATTTATTAAAAATATATTGAACTATAATTAATTTGAGTTTAAAATATCTATTAATACTACTACTTCTATTACTACTTTTAAATAAACTTAATTATATAATTATATATGTTTGTATTTATTAAGTTCCCAAACTTAAAATGCCTATTTACCTATGTATACTTTATCAATTAATATTTTATTATATTGAATGTAAACCTCATGTAATACATTTTGTCATCAAATGAAACATTTTGATATATTTTTCATGTGTATAATTTCATGTGTATTGATCTACCAATTATTTATTTTTAATTGAAATGTTGTATTCCTGTATGGCCAACATGGTTTAGGATTTTATGATTTTAATGCATCTACATCATATGTGAAAATCTTAAAATTTAAAAATAAAATAAATTTTTTAGTGGAATAAATGTATTGAGGACCAACTTATTAAATTATTTCATAATGTTTTTATAATCAGAGGTCCTAAGCTCATAAAATTTGGTTTCATGCTTGGGTGCCTAATATCCACATTTCTTGGTTTTATATTTACCAAAAAACCTTTTAAAAATTCTATGCAAGGGAAAGTGTCCCTTTTTGCCCCCCTCTATGGGTGCCCATGGTTTACTACTTAGTAAAATGTACTAAATATATAGGTTACTGTAACTTAAAGTAAATATCTCAAACTGAAATACAACAAAAAATAATAGTTTAGACAATTATAAATAATCTTCAAACTGAACATTAAGTTTAGTATATATAACTATAATGTTTTGGTTCATTCAATTTTAAAAGCTAGTCGCTAATATTTAGTAATTTTAATTAAAATGAAATAATTATGTACAGTTAGTAATTTGAACTAAAAATAGAGCTGTCCCAAATACAGTTTTAAAGTAAAGTTAAATAAACTAGAAAACCAGTTAATATGACTTGACTGATTTTTCCTTGCCCATTTTCCCAATATTTGCATTTTTGTATGTACTGTCTATCACAATAGTAGGGCAGCATAGGTATCATTATTGCAGTATTGCACAAATATATACCTATATATTGTATTATGATAGTGGTACAAAAATAAACCACAGAACAATCAAGTATTATTTTATCTAGATTAATAAAGACTATAAAAATATACAGTTTTATCCCCCCCCCCCCAAACATTACCAAATTACGCCACTGGGTCCACCTATCATGCAAAGTATGTCCGTTTGTTTTTTAGATTCTGAGTGACACAAAGAATGTATCTATTGTTAACTATTGTCACTGCAAAATCAATCTATTACAATTAATAATTATATACCTAAGAAGATAATGAAATTTATTGAATTTTAAAGTTAAATAAATAATCTTATCTAATAATTTCCCGTTTTTGCTCCTTTTTTCCCCAATTTATTTGGAAAACTTTTGGAAAAATCATGAAATGACCTGCATAAGGTACCTCCCCAGTCAGATTTCCTTTTAGGAAGAATGCTATCATAGTAAATCTGAACAAAATTGCTGATATAAAAGTTGTCCACGGAAAAAGTTAATTAAAAAACCACCCTAATAAAACCAATAGGTTTCCTTGTTCCACTCAGGATCTAAAATTGGTAAAATAAACTTCTTTGCATGATTATTTAATTTTTTCTATTAAATATACTACCTGGAATAAAATTGACAAAAATTGTATCATAATTTTTAATATTTATAAACATATTTCATATGTTATTTAGGTTTTCATTGCTTATTTGATAACAACGAAGATTCTAATAAAACTGATTTTGAATCTCTCGTTTCATTCTATTTATCTTTTATTGATTTGTTTATTACTCTCGGTGATCTTAAAATGTGGACACTAAAACTTGTTAGTATAAATGATTAAACCATCAAATGAAATTGATGCATTCAAAAATTGTTATCCAGTGATCTTTCAAACTATTCACATATTATTAAAATTTATGTGTACATTGCTGGTAACAACTGTTACTTTAAGAATGTTTTCAAATTTAAAAAGAGTAAAAGCTTATTTGAGAATTACTATGAAAGAAGAAAACAGTTTTTTTTCATAATTCATAGGTACATATTTTTAATTCATATCGATGTACTTGTTACATTTTACACTGAAAAATAATTATTTATATAAGGCAGATTAAATGGATTGGCTATGTTGTCGGTACCTATACCGGGCTATACCTTTAACTCTTGAGGAAGTCATTGATAAGTATGGACTAAAACTGAGGATATTAGATATTGTTCTATGATAAAAATAAATCTTTGTTAAGCAATATAATACTTTGACGTATAATTTTTTGATGCAACCCCCTTCCCATTAAAAATATCTGTGTACACCACTGAACTCAACACTTAGTACAACATTTCAGGGAACTTAAGGATTCGAATATAGTGATAGTAAAATATTACTATAATGAGTCTCTATTATAATAATCGCGATTAAAATCTCTTAATATATCTGATTCTGGAGAGTTTGAGACTAAATTATTGATTAAAAGTATACAATCGGAGAATATACTGCAATTATTTACAAAGTACAGCCTTTAATGAATTAATGAATTATAGGTGAAGTCAGATGTGTACTGGCACTCTGTAGTACTAGGGAGCTCCCGGTGGGCTCTTCTCACATTGGTTCTTGATTTATACACGTTTTCTTCTCCTATTTCTTCAAATTACTTACTGTGATTTTGTGATTTCTATGATAATTAGGTAGGTAGGTACTTGAAGAATATTTATGATTTATGTATAGATATATTTTGTTTGTTAATCAATATTATTTAGGTTCTTAAGAATGAAACCTAATTTTAAAAAAAAGTGATTTTGTATTAACTAAATACATACGTGGTTAAACTATAATGTTTATAATGAATTTTTGTTTTTAAAAAAGAGAAAATTTATGTATAGTTTATACTACCTTTTTAATTGCAGTTGTAATAATTTTTGACTATCACAAATGCATTATCTACATCTAATATTCTTCAAAAACGTATAAATATTTGATTTAGGAAAAAGAAAAGTATTTAGAACGATTTCTGAGGTAAACACTACAATTAATGATCAAAACATTATTGAATAATATTGTTAACAAGCAAAAAATTAAAAAAACCCATTTTCCTAACAATTACATTTTTGTAGATACTGATTTTCACTACATCAGGGGGGGAGTATTGATTTTACTATGTGTTTTTTTTTTCTGTAAACAACTTTTCTACCAAAAATCTCACTCTGATGTATCGATCTTTTCTGAAAGGTTATTTTTCTATTTATGGGACTGGAGAGTCATTTTTTTGAATTCCAAGGGGTTTTCAAAATAATTGGGAATAACCCGAAAGAAAAATATAGTTAAAAAAGGCAAATATTTACGGCGCGACGTTACCGTTTTCATTGTTTTTAACTTTTGCAACTTATTTTTTTCTACCAAAAATATTGGTCCAATCAAAAAACGATAGGGGATCTATTTTGTTCCTTTCAGTATAAAGCTACTGAGGGAGAAAGTATTTTTGAATAACTAAAGTAGTTTTTGTAATAATTGGGAAAAACCAAATATTCAAATTGATTAATATATTAGTGTATAAAGATATTATTGGATTTTCCGTTGTCGTTTGTATTTTGAATAACAGTCGTTTTCTACGATAACACGAAATGTGATTAAAAATTAAAATATTCAATTCGTCAATCGTTTTAAGATTTCTATTTAAATATTTAAAAAAAAAAAAAAATTTCTTTTATGACATTTTTCATGTTCTTATGGCATATACCTAATAGCTTATGTAAGGATTTTTTTTAGGTCATCATCATATAGCGCATATTTCAATTAATTTCCGCAGTGATATAAAATCCGAGCACTGGTTATGAACAATTTATTATTAAACATGGTGTAAAGTATTAATTGGTATAACATCCACCAGAAGTGCGGTGCGTATTAATAAAATAAAATAAGATTTCAATTCTAAAATATCTAGTTTTTATTTAGTTTAATTAACACCATTAAATATTATGGATAAACAGATTTCTTTCACGTATAACCATCGGGCATGGTGAAAGAAATTGGAGACGCGTATGATTTTCACGGTGCTTTAGCCACGCGAGTGTGCCGCGGTCAGTATATATATGACGGGACGGCCATCGAGTAGACATCACACCCAGACGGTCCACAGACGACTCAACAAGCACCGTCCGCACACTTCGCGTTTACAAAAAAAAAAAGTAATTCGATAACTCGCAACCCGAAAACCGATCGACATCATCAGAATGACATCGCCGATCCTGAGAGTTTTGTTCGTTTGCGCAGTAGTCGCCATGTTGGTGTGCACGGCCTTATCGCTGCCGACGACCGCGCAACAACAGCAAGAAGACGGATCTACGACCGGAAGTTTCGGCTCGGTCCTGTGGTCCGTACTGGACGGCTGTTTCGACGGGGATTCGACCGAACCGGCCGCGGTGTGTCTCAAGTCGAAAGCGCTTACCGCGCTGGACCGGGCGATCGCCAAGCCCACCGTGGCCGTCGCGAACGGAGTATCGCTGAGTTCCCGGGCGGGCAGGTCTCTGCAGATCGACGCGTCGGCCGAGGAAGCCGACCGTGCCGCCCTGCTGGCCGCCAAGGACCCGGACCACAAGAACGCTCTGTTGGACGATATGTTGGCCAGCCGGCTGGACACGCTGGTGTCCACGAAGACGATCGTTCTGGACGGATCGGCCGTACAAGAAGGTGAGAGTTTCGTACCAGTCAAACGCACAACGTAATTAATATAGATGGGCGGACGACCTTTTTGAGCATTGTTCACCAGTGGCGAGTTAAGATATTTTATTTGGTGGTTTCAAGTTGTTTAAAGTAATATACCCATTCCACTTAAACTCACCCCGCAAGTACAACCAATAAAAACGTTTTTTTTTTTTTTTTTTTTTTAATGATTTTATGTATCTCTAATTTTGGTTATATTTGAAAAAAAACTATACCGAAAAGTATAATATTGTAATGCACGCGATCTAAGATTATGAACAACTATAACTTAATTATAATCGGGTTTTGTTTCTGATAATTATAGAATAAAGGCCTATGCCTTTAACCTATTGGCCATATACAATTGAATCATTCGATTTTCGCGCGAACTTAATTAACGGGATTTTTTCAATATTTGAACAATTCGATTTGCACCCACCCGAAAACTGTATTCCAGCCGCCTTTGTTTTTCATGATTTCATTTTTCGTTTAGATTAAGGAATCTAAAGTATTGCGTGTGCCGCCGACTATCTAATAATAATATTTATTTTGTCTGTTTTTCCCACGTCAGGCCGTGGTAAGAAGAAACAAATGAAGGCCATGCAACAAGCGATAATGATGGCCGGCATGATGGCCATTGCCGTTTTGGGACCGATGGCGCTCAAGTTCATCGCCTTGTTGGCCGGCAAGGCCCTGTTGTTCAGTAAAATCGCCTTGCTCCTGGCCGGTATTATGTCACTCAAGAAGATTTTCCAGCCGCAACAAAGTAGTCCCTCAGCAGTGGAAAAAACGCACCATTATTACGACTACAACGTACAGGACGTCGACGCACACAACTGGGCGTACTCGGGCCAAAAACAATAGATTGACACCTCCACAAAAACACGACCATCTAATTTATTTGTTATGTATTTATTCGTCGGATTCGTGCATGTAAACAATTTAAAAATGTATTTTATACAAATAGTTTACTAACTAAATGTTGAACTCTTGCAGTATTTTCGTTTTGAAATCGTTATGTATACTGCAATAATATTTCAATAATTGATTACACTCCTTTATTTATTTGTAATATTAAAATCTTTATTTATCATTTTACATGAAAAACGTTTAAATTTATTTATATGTATTTTATAATGTGTGTTATATTGCATTATAATATTGTATAAGACAAACACTATCTTATATTTATTTTCATGTTTTCATCCTGATGAGAGTAATTTTATACAGAACTAATTTTCCTAGTGTATTATTTCCATCGCTAAAACTTTCAAAACCATCCAAAACTTTTTTCGGTTAGTAAAATTGCTCTCATTTTTAATGTCGTACGTTGGTAAATGCAATTTTCTGCCTATTTCACATATTTTAGATTACTACGTGTAAAAAGTCGAGCATTTTACATTTTTTGCATTTTTAACACGTATGTTTAGAAAAACCAACATAAAAAAACAATTTTGTGGAGAGTGTTTGGAACTTGTTTTGAAAGTGTTAACAGTTTCCAAAATATTTTTTTTCGTTTATTTTTTTTATCACATTTCTCGTTTGTTTTATTCGGACTCATTAGTGAACGTAAATTTATTATACTGACAAATATATGCATATTTTTTGTTTTAAATATTATTCATAAACTAGATCATAATAACAGACAGTCATTATAACCAATTTGTTAAACAAAATTATTAAAAACTCGAGAGTAAGGAAAATAATTTAAAGTTATTAAACCGGTTTTGTCATACTATAACCGGCATAATTTTAAACAGTTTCTACTATATTTGTATAATATTAATAATTTTGAACAAATAAAAACACAATCAATATGTGTCATGGGTAGGTCATGAATCATGATAATGAATACAGAATTTTAGATCAATAGCCGGGTTAAAAGGGCATTTAATTAACTAATTAGTTTTATAACAGTGGCTACTATCTGAACGTCAAATAGTAGTGGCATTTGCAGTCTCAATCTTTCTAACGTGAGATATTATGTTACTAATATATTAGAATAATATATGTTCACGTAAAACTAATCAAAATTATTTTAGAGATAAAACATCTATATTATACAGTCAATTGTACATGGCATTGTTTAACCACGTCGGTGTTTTTAAAATATTTATTTTTTTATTATTTTAAAGGGGGAAAAAGTGTAAAATACGATTTTGTATACTTTCAATAATGAGTTGTTTATTTATAGAGAATATTAAAAACGCCGAAATAAGGATACAAATTTTATAATAGTTAGATGTTTGATCTATATACCCATTTTTTTTTCTTTAAGGCATTTTTGTATGTTTTACGTGATCATGTTTTTGCTAAATTTCCTGTAGAGCTTAGACAAAGAAGGCAATTGTCTCTGCGACCGTGTCTTAATATTATCTATAGATAATTATAGATAGTATACACTAAACAGCAAACAGTACCTACTGTAATCTCTATGCTATTATAATATTATACTATTTTGAGCATTACATGTTGGTTATGACCGTTTTCATAAAATAAACAAAATGGGAAAAAAAGTCAATCCACCTTTGATGATAAAACAAATTTCTCAAAGGTAGAGTGGAATTGCCAAGAACTTTTTTCTATTTCGTGTTTGATAATGATATAAACAATATGATAATGAACAAGACCTATATTATGGCTCATCAAATTACACAATTACATTATTTACGAATAAAATAAAAATGTGTGGCCGTAAGAGGGATACTGGCCATTGGTGCTTACCCCACCATAGGTACTTGTATATATCTGTATGATGTAATTTTTATCAAACTAATAAATGTTTATTATAAAACCAACTATTTTGATAAAACTAATACTAAATAATGGCAATTTTCATTTTAAAAACTAAATTAAAAACATTCAAACACATCTCATTCTAAATATAAATGTTGGATACTGCTCATTGCGCTTCTGCATGGATTTCTCGTGATTAATTGAATTAATTTTTTTTGTTTTTAAATTTATAACAAACTCGACTATCTATTTGTTCTATTTATATTATAAATATTTATCGTGAAAATCTCTATTCGCCGTTTATTATACTGTGCACTAGCGTGTGTAACCCGAGCCAAACGGCGTGAATTCCGAATAATATTATTCCACAAACCGTACAGGCACACGCAATAGTAATACCTATGGCTTTCCGTTTATTTTCTCTCTTATAAAAAATATGCACTATAATTAATTTTAATATAATTATTACCTGTTCGTTAAAAAAAAAAAAAAATTAGCTTTTTAAGAATATTTTGGTAAAAGTGTATTCATTACCGGCTTGAAAACGGATTGTAATGCATGTAATAATAATAGACAACACAACTAAATTTAATACATTTTGACATTAAGAAGGATCCACAGACCAAACCTATCTATATTTTCATCAAAACATATGCTATAATAATTATCAGTGTTCGGATTTTAATGCACGACTTCTAAATGAGTGGCGTAGTTAAGAGGGGATAAGAATAGAAAGATAAATCTCCTCCTAGACTTAAAAAAAAAAATCAATTATTCATACGACTTTCTATTTTTTATGTTTACATTTTTTTCACTTTCTAGTCAGAAAAATCAAAATGTTAATAAATCGAAAAAACAAACATTTACATTTTCTTCTTTGAAACGAAACTTGTCGAAATAGCCACTACAACATACAAGTAGGTACATGTTTAAGATATTATGTCATATTATGGTAAAATAATGACATACTCGTAGATCATTGTTATTATTAACGGACAATGTTAGAATTGAATGAAAACAAATAGGTGGAAAGTGGGTAGTACACCTTCGGCGGACTAAATGTGTTTTATTGTGAAATTTGAATAGTGTAATAGTGTGAATAATCGTAATAATAATTATTATAATAATTTTCTTTTCCGTGGCAACCCTTGAATAAACAAAAATCTTACATTATTAAAACAAAGTCAGGTTAGTCACACCATTTATAACTCTAGAACGGTAGGACCGATTTTGACGATCACACGATATTTTCCGACTAATTTCTAATAATAATTAATCAAAATTTTTTTTTCATCCCTACCCCTACCGGGGTAACACAAATCAATAATAAAAAAAAAAAAAATTGTATTTATTATAGTATAAGCTGAATTATTAGGCGTTTCCCGTTTATATATATACACATAAGCGAATATAAACGCATGGCGCATTATGAAGTGTGTAACTCGTAAAATTACGCATTCATGCATGTGCATAATGAGTGTATATTTCATACTTTTTTTTTATACTAGAATAATTATAGGCATCGCTATGTTAAACTTATAATAATTAAGTCAACATATTCTTTAATTTAGTATTTATTATAATATATATACATTAAGTATTAACCCTACAAATCTACAATGCATGATTTTTTTGTTTTCAGTCTATAGTAGATACTATTAATTACTATTACTAGGAATATTGTAACGCCACTGTATTGGCGTATTGTGATAGGCATTACAGTTGATTTCGGAGTTATTAGAAAAAAATGAAATTTGAAAACATGCATAAATCAAAAAACTGTGGGAATTCTATTATTGGTAGGTAGGTATTATTGAAGGAACTAAAATCTAATCATTTTGGAAATACCATAAATTATTATTTATGTAATTGTTGTCATTTGATCAATATTTGAGATGATCGCACGACAAGTTCGCAGAACAGACCAGAGGCAGAAAATAATGCACCGAATAATACCTAAATATAGTTGCATGATAATGTATATCATAAATAAACAGAAAAAAAATGTTTAGTTTGGGAAAAGAATATTTGACAAAAGCTTTGGAAATGTTATTAAATGATAGGGCTGTTTTTCAATCTGTTTAAAAACTAATTAAACAATATTAAAAAATATTAATTTTTTTTATAAAACAATTTACATTTTAATTTACTAAATGGTTTTATTTATTTAAACATGTTTAGTCTTATTAAAGTGATACTATATCCGAAAAAAAAACTATACCCATTAAAAAGAGTGAAGATATTGTTCCCCATCACCTACTGTAATTAGGTACTTTTATTAACTATGATTACACTATATAATCCAGTGGCGTACCTATAAAACATTTTGGGATGGGGAGGAGGGGGAAAAATTATTAATAAATAATTAAAATTAAAACCATTAAAATCTAAAAGTAAAGCAAAACGAAAAGTATAATGTAACAGCAAACGCACAGAAGAAACTTGGTAAATAAACATTGTTATCTAAAGTAGATAACATTTATGAATTTAAAATGACGAGACAGCAAGCTGAAAACATCAATGTAAAAGTTTTACCGCAATGGGTCTATCGATATAAAATGTTTGGAACGCAAATGGTTTATAAATATATCATTTTACGTGCAAAACTCCCCGTGTAAATGCATGATAAAGTAGATAAAATAAGCAGACCTTGATTTAGAGGGGTTATGGTGTCATATACCCCTCCCCCCGCCTGGCAATTAAATTTAATTTCAGTTAACAAATCTGACATCAATTGTCTTAAGTCGGTATTTTGAAAAATGTTAATTATTACTTCAACTGAGCATTCAAACAGTAAATCGATAAATTTATAATAATACTATTTTTTAAGTCTAATTAGTAAATCAAATCCATTATTTAATATTTATTTTCCATCACAATTCCATAGAACAAATTGAGAATCGATAAGAATGAAGGGGGAGGGGGGTGTTATGAAAAAATGCAAAATATTTTCCATTATCACTATTTATTAGTTAAACATTTAAAGGCGACGTGATACGACATAGACAATTAACGTTCTGCAGGGTAATTTTTATTTTATAATATTAGTTTTAATATTAGAGTGAATTGACCTATGCTCCAACCTATTATTAGTCTTAATGATAAGAACAGCATGGGTGCTATTTTTTTGACGTTTTAATTTTCAAGCGAATATTTTCTGTAATTAGGATTGTCATTCGTCCCGGTTCGACAATGCGTTGACATGACCGAGAGTAAATTTATGAATTACGCTTTTTTGGGGTAGGATGAATGAAAATACAGTACGAGGCCTGATGGTTTGTTCAATAAATTTTAGTTTAACTTGTAAACAATTTTACGAATAAATTAAGAATGATATAACTATCGATTGAAAAAAATGTATTAAAGTGAAAAGTATAATAAGTTATTATACTTGGTTATTATTAATAACCAATAGACAACGAGTAACAACAGTTAATGTACGTATAAAAAATATAAACAAAAAAGGCCATTCAATATCATGTCTCGGAGATTTCTAAATCTGGACACCCTATCTATAAGTATTATTAAATAAATTGTGATACTTCACATACCTACTTATATCTCCGTTTGAAATTAAAATATTAAAAAAATAGCGCCAGCCTTATCGAGATAATGGTTTTTTCTTTAAGTTTGATAATGGTAATCATAGCGCTACAATTCATTCTAATATTAACAGCACAATATTGTCCCTGTTTAATGCAAATTTGCTGTGTCGTAAGTTTATAAGACGGAACAATCCATACAAATCACTATCACTGAAGGAAATGCATCGAGATAAATTACAATATATTTGTACATATTTTCCCGATAAAAAAAAATGGAAATCCTTGTCGATTATATCAATAGCTGTGGTTAACAGAATAATAATAAACTACTGTCATAATCAGTGGTATCAATAATCTTTCATCTTTCACATCATAATTTTTTTACCATATGAACATCGTAATGTTATTTACATAGTTTGGCCACGTGTAAAATAGTTTATCTTTTATTATTTTATTGTGTATCTATCTGTATAAATACACACTGTTAAGGAGGGGTAGGTTGCACTGTTGCTACACCTACAATACCCTCCTCTTTACGTCAACGATTAACCAAAATAATTTCAATTTGTAATAAAAGACATATAATATACAATAAAACAGATATGTTTTCCGATTTTGAAGAGGTATAATTATACCCTACAACCACAGATCCTATGTTAGTCGTATTCAGGAGCTACGGAGGTTCGGAAGAATCCTGAAAACTCCAAAATCACGGGGCACCATGTATCAGTAGGTGAAAGCGACCTGTAACTAATTGGACAGTATCGTATCTCATTGCTTTCCATTTTTTGGTCATGAACAACCTTCGATGTGATATAGACCTACCGGAAGACCTAGTAAGCATCAGGGAGATATCTGAGTCCACGGCTCTAACCGTTTAAAAGACCATTCGACCCGTAACTTTCTTCAGGTCAGCATTAGGCCCGTAACCTCAAAGTCATTCTTGTGCCAGTCACCACGTAACTATTTCACCACCATGCCGGCCGGAATCCCCGGCGAAGCCCCCCCGCCACTATGTAAGCGATTAATAATTGTAGCACCTCCAAGATTTGAACTAGTTGTGCCACTGGGTTGCAGCCATTATTGTAGGAGGAAAGTTGGAAAAGTATGATACAGACGGCAATTAAATATATATCTGTAAGCAACGATTAACTATTACTAACGAAAAAACGATTCTGAGTGGAGTTCAATTGATATTGTTGCTTTGTCAATAATACCTATATATTATGTCATATTATGGTAAAATAATTACATATGTATTAAACATTTTCTTTAATAATATTTGTTTAATATTGTACTTATTTTGTGTTCTCCAGGTGTTTTCATATTTTTCCCGGTTTTTCCATTTATTGGAAAACTCATGAGAAAGTCAAAAAATGACCTCAAGTTCCACCCCAGTCCGATTTCCTTTCAGAAAAAGTGCTATTATTATAAAACCATAAGGTTCTTTGCTCCACTGAGAATCTAATACCTGTTTTTAGGGTAAATTATTATGGTATAACAAAGTATTATAATAACATAAGTATTATTTAATTATTTAGTGAAAACAATTGAAAGCAATTCGTTTTTTCATACATTTAGATCAATTATCTGAAGTAAAATTAACATACTTCCAGTAGTCCAATTTCTGTTTTCAAAAATATTATTTGATTTTGTATACCTATTCTCTGTGTTTTGTAGAAAAAGTATTGTGACTTTTTAGTACGAGTTAATTTAAAAAAAAAAAAAAATTAAACTCATCAATGTATCATCATCATTAATAAGCTATACATTGAACAACTAAATAAAAAATCGAACAAAGAATCAACGAAATCAAAGAATTCAAATATGTTTTCATAGTTAAATTTGGATGAATCTTAATCCGGCGTATTGGTCTAAAACGTCGTAAAAACTGCCATATCTTTTTCCCTTAAAACGGGGTTTCATAAATTAGAGGAAAAGTATAAATACAAAGTGAAAAATAATTTTAAAATTTTACAAACTCGGAGAAAATTAGGAAAACCGCTTAACCCCATTTATTGAATATCTATTTCTTTTTTCGGATGAATATTTCTTGATTTATTAAGAACAAAATGATTGGGTACGAATGATATTTTATTATCAATCATTATACCTACACCTACCGTGCATTGCCGGATTTGTAACATAACTTGTAAAGGGCCACCTGTACCTATACGAATTCCCTGCGACGCGATTTCCAATTTGATGTGTCTAATTAAAAGAATGTGTTATGCTTATGCGCGTTGCTCGGGGAGATGTCTGAAGAAAGTCAATATCCGAAACGCTTATGGTTTTCACGGTGTTTTGGTCACTGTCGTTTACGGTGTATATAAGCACCCGGGCGTCTAGTAGGAATCATCACATACCGACGATCCACAGTTGACTCAACAAGCACCGTCCGCGTACCAAAAAAGAATAATTCAACAATTCGTTACCCGAAAAACCGACCGGTATCATCAGACATGGCTTCGCTGGCCGTAAGAATTTCGTTCGTTTGCGCCGTTGTTACCGTGTTGGCCTGCACCGTCTTATCCCTGCCGACGACCGCGCAACAACAGCAAGAAGACGGATTCGCGTCCGGAGGGTTCGGCTCGGTCCTGTGGTCCGTACTGGACGGCTGTTTCGACGGCGATTCGACCGAACCGGCCGCGGTGTGTCTCAAGTCGAAAGCGCTTACCGCGCTGGACCGGGCGATCGCCAAGCCCACCGTGGCCGTCGCGAACGGAGTATCGCTGAGTTCCCGGGCGGGCAGGTCTCTGCAGATCGACGCGTCGGCCGAGGAAGCCGACCGCGCCGCCCTGCTGGCCGCCAAGGACCCGGACCACAAGAACGCCCTGTTGGACGATATGTTGGCCAGCCGGCTGGACACGCTGGTGTCCACGAAGACGATCGTTCTGGACGGATCGGCCGTACAAGAAGGTGAGTTTCGTGCCGGCCAAACGTGTAATATTATAGACCCGTACGTACAACTATACAGTTAACGCGCGAACGGCCCTGCGCGATGGTTTTCACGACTTAATTCGCGAGTGGGCGTACCCCAGCTGTTGATTTAAACTGTAATGCAACTTTCAATGTGCCGTCAAAATTAAATCAACTTAACCCATCTATTTGAAATCATTCAGTCAGTCAGTCCAGTCACTGTTTATTATTAGAATTTTTTTAATCGATAAAAAACAAAAAAAAAAGCAAATTTTCAACACGCACATAGGTATAGATACTTAAACTACGGTCAAATATTTAAAATGCCGATCTCCCGTTTTCAATTAAAATTGATTTCGCCGTTCTACTGCAAAGTCCTGAAACAATTGACTGATCTCCTTTTGCACGCGCACCCGCTAAGTATGTAATAAATATTACGTTTGGTTTTGCTTCCACATCAGGTCGCGGTAAGAAAAAGCAACAGAAGTCAATACAACAAGCCATCATGATGGCCGGCATAATGGCCGTCGCTGTCCTTGTACCGATGTCGTTCAGTTTCATCGCCCTGTTGACCGCTAAGGCACTGTTGGTCAGCAAAATCGCACTGGTCATGGCCAGTCTGCTGTCGCTCAAGAAACTCCTCCAGCCCCATCAGAGTACCAGTCATTCGATCGAGGTGGTGCCGGAACCTCATTACAACCACAACGCCGAACACGACGCTCACAGCAGTCACAACATGGCGTACTCGGGCTATTCGAAATAGATAATTATATACGTATTCGCCGTTCAGTGGACGCGACTCGACTTATTAATTTAATATTTATAAATATATATTATAGCATTTAGTCATTTGTTTGTTTGTTTATTTTGTTTTGACGGGTCGGCTGATCGTTGTGCGCGCGACGTCAATTCCGCGTTAGTAAATATTAATTTGTAATATACAATATAACTAATATGTATACTAATTTAATTATAATTAATTTACGTTATTCGTACAAGAAAAATTCTTTCGAGGCTATGGTTTTTTTTTTTCGTTTTTTCCAACGTAATTTTTTTCCGTCGAATTGCGATTTGATCCAGTTTCAAACACAATTTTCCTGAAAAATATTACTATCACATTATTACCAAACACACGAATAACAATCGAGTTTTAAGTAAGTGTTTAAATATTCGCGTTTCCGTGTTTTACAGGATAGGCTACCAATTATTTTTCCAACTACAGAATAGTTCAGATTAACTAGTACACAAGAATGTGCAAGTTACAAATCTTACTGATAAGAGCTGTATCCTGTAAATCCACGAACAGTTTTCGGCTATCCGATAGTTGTTTAATACAGAATGGATTAACCACCCAATAGTTTGGTAATCAACAGTATGGTATCAAACAGTTTGATAGTAATTATTTGATAGTTTTTATCACTTATACAAACACTACACATATACAAAATGTCACCCCCAATGGCTATATTTGGGGGGAGGGGGTTAAAACTAAAAAAAAAAAATATAGCCTTCCATAACAATTTAAATAGTAAATCAACAGTAAATTGTAATTCATCCCAACTTTAATTACTTCAGTTCGTCTATAAGACAAGGACTTAAAATTAATTTATTTCTGATGTGATTGCTCAGTATAAAAAAGTAGTTAGAAAAAAGGACGGACATACTTCGCACGTGGTGCAGGTACTGTTATAGGTGGGAAGTTGGAAAGGTAGGATACAGAAGAGAATTTATTGTACATCAATGATAAACCATTGCTAACGAAAATACGATTCTGAGCGGAGTTCAGTTGATAGTATTTGCTTTGTTAACAATATATATGTCATTAATTAATAACAATGTGAAATTATTACAATGTGCGTTTCTATGGTAACAATAATAGTTTAAAAAAAAATAAAGTAATACAAATTTAATAATAATAAAAAATAAAAGAAATCGGTTGGCAATGACAACCTTATTTTTAATTTTTAAAACTTGTTTACCTTAAAGAACCAGGTTTTCCTCATTATCTCATTATGAGAAAATACAGTTTTTATTTTCATTTCTTAATCACTAAAAAAATAACTTTATTTTTTCACTATTTTAGGTTTACAAAATAACCATTTTGTAAAAGATATTATTCTAATTTCTAACAATTTTAATGTAACATAAATTCATATCCAATCAATAGTTTCTGTCATAGTGGATTTATTGTATAGAAAATAGGCATGAAAACAATTAATATTCAATAGAAGATAAGGAATTATCATACTGTATGTGATTCCTTATCGCGTAAATTGTCTTCTGAGACGAGTCATATTATACATTATTATAAAAACATTATGTGCCACTAATTAGCCACTTTCTGTTTTTAAACAGTGCAGTAGGCATAATAAGATAACACGGATACACGTACAATATGATAGAGAACGTTTGCCGATATTTTCTAATTTATAATTAATATAAGAAAAAAATGGACATACTTCGCAACACATAGGTGTGCCAATATCGTTAGTGGGATATTGGGAAAGTATGATAAAAATATATCAATATATCCTATAAAATAATAGTAGAAATTAAGTTTATACGAATGTAACGATAAATCATTGCTAATAAAAAAACGATTCTGATTGTAGTTTGATTAAACATGCTTTGAAATGCTGTGGACCTGTGGTTTCATGATTTCCATAGAAATGTGAACTTCAAGCGCTTAACAAAATAAACTTCAATATTACGCTTAACTTTTCTTTCATTTTTAAAACCTCGGTATTGCAGATTATGATGAATCTTGCGTTAATTTGTTTCGCAATTTAGTTAGTGGTAATACGATTGAGAACGGTCATTATCGTAGGTTCAGTTTTAACTGTTACGATAGAGAATGCTCAGTTTTTGTAGTTCCACGCAACTAGTGTTGAATCCAGGTATACTCCAGGGGGGGCGACCGCCCCCCCCCCTGGAAAAATGTTTGCCCCCCCTTGTTAAATGTGGTTGTAAATACAATTTTATTGATTGAAATATTAAATAATAAAACAATTTGACTGGTTTAATAAACGTTTACATGGACGGTCAAGTATATTATCATATGATATGATTGGAAATATCATATATTGATAATGATTATTAGGTGATCGTCTACGTCTATTATTATTTATTATTTTCTTTGATTATTTATCTACATTCTAGACAGTTGTTCACTATCGATAAGTCAACGCTGTGCAGCTGAAAAATCACGAGTGCACTATTATTAACAACATAGCTTAAGTAATATATTATTGAATACTAGCTACCTATACTATATTTCTTTGTATTTTAGTCATTTCGTAATCTATTAATTTTTTATTTTAAAATGTCAGAACGATCAATAAAAGATTTTTTTTTAGCAAATAAAAAAACCAAAACTATAGAATCTACAGAATCTACAGACGTAAATCAAGCCGTTACATCGGCTAGTTCATCAATAAAAGGTAAAGAAAAACGATTCTATAATACTAAATGGGAAATAGATTATCCTTGGCTTTATTTTGATAAACAACGTAACGGTGCTTTTTGTAAGTTATGTGAAAAATATGTATTTAACGGTTCAGTGGTATTTGCAAGCTAGGTATTTTTAAGCGGAATTTTTGTTAACACACCTAACTAAACTATAAAAAAGCACTAGGAAAAGATGGTAAACTAAATAAACACACATTTTTTGTATCACATATCCGTAGTGTAGAATTAGAAAAACTTGCTTTGGTAGCTTTAAAAAACCCTGTTTATAATCAAATTGTAAGTCAAAGTTTTGAAGAATGTAAAATTAATAGAACAAATGTATCACATCTTTTTCGATCTGTTTATCTTTTGGTGAAAGAAGAGATAGCTCATGCAACTAAATATGAGCCATTAATTAAACGATTACTTATGAAAAGTAGTGGTCACTTCAAAATTGGATTGATGCAAGTAATGATCGTTCAACATATACGAGTAAAGCTACAGCTAGTGTGCTTTTATGTTGCGCTTCAGAAATTTTAGATGCTAAGTTAGACAAGGAAATTCACGGTAAACAATTTTCTTTATTGGCCGATGAATATATATATATAAATAATATATAGTATAAATAATAAATCTGAATTATCTATATGTGTTCGTTTTGTTATTAATAACCAACCAATTGAGAGATTTCTTAATATTGTTGTTCTATCCGATACCAAAGCTCAAACAATCGTAGACGCGGTAAGCAATGAGTTAATTAAGCACAATTTATCATATAATAATATTATTGCTTGTGGTTTTGATGGGGCATCAAACATGTCTGGAAATAAAGGCGGAGTTCGTAGATTTATTTCTGAAAAAGCAGGATGGGAAATTCCTTATATACATTGTCGAGCCCACATATTATCACTTGCATTAACTAGTATGCGCAACNGTATTTCATGTTTTAAAAGATATTTATAAACTATTTCATCAATCTCCAAAACGAGAAGAAATGCTTCATAAAGTACAAGTTATATTGAATGATCCAATATTAAAAATACCTGAGGCAATAGAAATTCGATGGTTAAGTCATTATAAAATAGTTCATGCAATTAAACAGTCCTATATTGCTATAGTTACTACTTGTGAACACATTCATCAAGACGGGGCGGATTTAGCGTCTTTAGCAGGTGGAATTTTACTAAGTCTCCGTGAAGAAAGTTTTATAATACTTTTGTGTAGATTGGATGAAATATTAGGCGCAATTTCAAATTTAAGCTTAACATTGCAAGGTCCTAAAATTGTTATTTCAACTTTAACTACATTAATTAAAAGTACTACATGTCATTTAAATAATATTTTAGAAAGTTCGAAACAAGATGTTGTGAACAAAATTAGTATTATTAAAAACGCTACAGATATTTCAAATCAACTTAATTCATCGAGAAAAGACGATTGTTTCAAAGAAACTTTATCTTGTCTTTCAAATTTTTTAGAACAAACCATAAAAGAAATGAATTGTCGACTCAATGATACTGCTTTAACACTTATTGAAGGATGCTCAATATTTGAAATTACAGATCATTTTCAAATTCATCAATAAAAA
This sequence comes from Cinara cedri, assembly GCA_902439185.1. Taxonomy (NCBI): domain Eukaryota; kingdom Metazoa; phylum Arthropoda; class Insecta; order Hemiptera; family Aphididae; genus Cinara; species Cinara cedri. The sequence continues at coordinate 3,244 of CABPRJ010001045.1, read as the reverse complement.
TAATAGAACAGTTGTGTAATTGTTTTTCCTTAAATGAAAACGAAAAAGATGGAGTTTTATCAAATTATAAGTCGTTTATGATTGTAGCTTTACAGAAAGTAGAAACCCAAGAATGTCCAATAATTGACCTCCTTGAAGCTAATATTGGTTATGAACATCTAAAAAAATTAGCAGAATCCATTTGCTTTGTTCCAATTGCAACAGCCACAGTGGAAAGGTTATTTAGTGCAATGAATAGAATTATGACGAAACTTCGCAACCGAATGGGGTAAGATACTCTTCAATATTGTATGAAAATGAATATAGAAGGCGATGAAGGTCCATGGAAGAACCCATGGAGTATATCGAAGAGGTGATAGATTTATATGCAACAAAAAAAAATCGCCGTATACGGTTTAAATAATATGTTTTTATTATTAAGTTATAAGATAAATTATCTAGTTTATATCGTATCATTATTTTTCGTTTACATATGTATTTATACATTATTAATTAACACATTCAATTTTTTGAATTTGAATAATATTAATAACTCTACTTCTTAGAGTGCCCCCCCCCCCTAGAAAAAATATCTGAATTCAACACTGCACGCAACTCTAACAAATATGTAGTAATTAATAAATCCAACCAAATAGTAATCATAAATATATACCTATATTTTGATGAATAAATCATAGTTAGACTTATTTTTCACTGTCGATGATGTCATTATGCCATTTACTTTGTTATCAATTACTATTGTATACCTATTAGATAAAAATATTATAATGTAAATTTCATATGCAAATATACAATACTTAACACTAATGTAAATTACCTAAGTCCGTACGAAATTAATCGCAGACATTTGACCCCCCCACCCTACTTTTTAAATATAGTAGGACATTTTCCCCTGATAACTTTTGAAGCGGATATTTCCCCCCACTTATTTAAAAAGAATAATAGGAAATTATTTATTTTTATCAAATGTTTAACTTTTTCTTAAAACAGAATAAATTTCAAAATATTTTAATAAATAACTATTTTAGGTAATAATCAAAATATTTTACAAAAACCCATTGTAATTATAGATAGGCAACTATATTACTGTTTAACCAAATATAAGACAAAGACAAAAAAAAAATAAAATAATTATCACACACTGATAAACGGCATAATGACGTCATGGACAGTGAGGTATATTTCCTGGTTTTTTATACAAATTTGTATATTTCAGACTTTGGAGTTTACCTATTATTCTTTGCGATAGCTTATTATTAAATTCATAAATAATGACAATCCATATGAATACAGTGATAATAAATTTGTTTGTCCAATTTAGAAAACAGTTCCTTTTAACATTTTAGATTTGGAGCGTAGCGAGTTGTCTATAAACAACTTTTCGAAAAAAAATCTTTTTCCGATTTATGTTACAGTATAGTCACTTTTATGAAGCACAATTTTGTATAGTTGATGCTTTATAGAGGCCATTTTTTGATTTTTCAAAGGGTTTTCGAAGTGATTGGTAAAAACCCGAAAAAAAATTATTGGTAAAACGGCAAATATTTACAGCACGTCGCGGCATTACAGTTTTCATTGTTTTTAATTTGTATACACGATGTTTTCTACCAGAAATATTACTTTAATCGAAAAATAATAAAATATCGATTTTGTTCTTTTTAACATGTAGTGATTGATAAAGGATGTCGTTTTTTATGATTTAAGTATTTTTCATAATAATTCAGAAAAACCAAAAAAAGACGAAAACTACGATTTTTCTTTCAAATAAAGACCCAACGTTTTTATTATTTAAAATTTTAATGGATTATATTTTCTACATAAATATTGTTCCGATTGAAAAATAACAAGGTACTTTTTTTGTTGAATTTTTAATTTAATTCATGGGAGAATAATTCATTTTTTGATTTTCTTAGTAGTTTTTGTAATAATTGAGCAAAACCGAAAAATACATAGAAACTACGGAAAAATTTACGAAAATAATTATTTTTTTATTTTAAATTTGGTTTTTGTAATGTCATTGAGTAATTGTAATGTTATATTCGTGGATGAGCACCCCCTCAGAAACAATATAATTCTCTCAGATTCTCTAAGCACACTCCTAAGTCTTAATAATAAAATATACACAACTGTTATAGCAAAACTCATACAAGAAAAAATCTACCAGGCAACTAACAGAGGATCAAACATATCCCTAATCTGGATTCCAGGACACTGCAATATAGAAGGGAACGAAAAGGCAGACGAAGAATCAAAGAAAGCAACGAAATCACCTGACACTCCTAAACTAAACCTAATAACCTACGCGAATGTAAAAAACCAAATCCATGCCTTCATTCAGATCAGATGCCAAGTGCACTGGTTGCGACAAAATACTAAACTCCGTACAATCAAAAGCACAATACACCAATGGCCTAACCCTAATCTCAACAGAAGAGAGAGAATAGCTATCAATCGCCTCCGGATCGGACACACTAGGTTAACCCATAAATCGCTCATGACTAAAGAAGATCCTCCGCAATGTCCAACCTGTGGAGTCAGCATAACAGTCAAACATTTAATAACCGAATGCATTAAGTACGCAGAAGACGCCAAAAAATACAACATATCATCCAACATAGACGAAGCTTTAGGCCCCAACAATGAAGATATCAACAACATGGTATGAAGATATCAACAACATGGTCGTTTTCTTGAGAAAAACTGACCTACTCGATCAAATCAACTGACCTACTCAACCAAATCTAGAAGAGAACGGCACCGAAACTCACCTCCGTACGAATCAACCACATACTTTGAATCATTTTAGGTTCATCTATACCTAACTAAATATATACATGTAAATTAGATTTAAAAAAAACTGTAACTAATGGCCATAGTAGCCGATGTTTTATAAGATCAATTAAAAAAAAAAAATGTTTACTGTTCAAAGTTAATCCTAAAAAAATTATATACCACTGATTATTTTCCTAACTAACAAAGTGAAAGTTGTTCTTACCATTGTTTACATATCTATATTATGTACGTTTTTATTTTTTATTTTTAAAAATAAGAATCAAAATAGTTATTTTACTTATTGTATAATATATTTTATTATACATTATATTATTTATTATAATATACTAAAATATACATTTTCTTTTGATATTTCAACATTAATTTTTATAATAATTATAACTCATTGTAATATTCTAATATTTATATGCCACCATGCGACTGTGTGTTTATCATGGAGTATCTATGGTAC
>CABPRJ010001044.1:2977-29041 GCA_902439185.1 Cinara cedri | reverse complement strand
CTGGTTGTTGCACTAAAAATGTAATCAATGATAAACAAAAAAAAAAAAAAAACCAATAAAATACAAACGAACAATAATACATTTAGCAGTGATAAGCACAAACAAATACAACGTGACCGACGTTTGTGACGACAACCAGACATCTCTTAGTATCAAAAAAAATTAAAAAATTCTTCATCTGAATTAAAATATATTAACGATCAAATAAATCTGATCATTTTCTCTATATTAATATAGAAATCAGTGGAGATGCCTTGTTTTTGCACATGCCCTTTCAATTTCGAACGTTAGCGGACAGTTAAGGTCACGGCAGCATTTTGAAAGCACATTTTCAAATTGCTATTTTTAAACGGAGGAGGCCTTGAATTTTGGACTTCTTAGATTCTGAGCGGAGCGAGGTATGTATATTGATATTACAATGATGTTTATTTATTATTTTTATATGCATTAAACATGTTTTCTACCTGGAATTTTCTTCAGATTTTCGAGTATAGCACTTTCTGAAAGGAAATCTGACTGGGGCGGTACTTTAAGGAGGTCATTTTTTGATTTTCCCTGGAGTTTTAATAATAAACGGGAAAAACGAGAAAATTTACGTAATGCATTATTTTCAAATCTTGCGTAAATATTATACTGTCTTTCAAAACGTGTAATATAACCGAACTCTGCTCAGAATCGTTTTTCGTTAGCGACGATTAATCGTTACGTATACATATTATATACGTTATGGAGTTTCCCTCTGCCTTCTAAACTTCACGCTTGTACAACGGTTGCCCACCCATCGTGCGATGTACGTCGGCGTTTGTATTTTCGTTTTCACTCAATCCTCGAATGTTTTTCGGTGTTGTCGTTTCTGCGAGCGGCACGGTACGGAGGACTGATGACGTCGACGACGACGACGTGGAATAAAAACATCCACGGCGACGGCCATCGTGTAGCGGACGAAGGGCCCGACGACTGTCGGCTGCGTTAAATAAACATAAGCGTCGTCGGTTTTAGTGCGTTTATCGCCGAAAATGACGGAGCGGTTCTTCGGGTGGTGGGCACGAATACGTGCGCGAGCGCGGTAAAGATGTAAAAAAATATCGCCTCGCCTCGCCCACTTCCCCCGAGTCGTCGTCGGCGGTGGCCGAACCCGCGGGGACCTTTGCATTTTTTATCACAATCTGTCCTCTCGTATAAAAAAAAACAAAAAAAAAAACGTTTCCCGGCACTGATTCGTTTCCCGCGTTGTTCCTCCCGCCCGCCGCCGACCGCTCGTTCGGTAGCCGTCCGCCGGCATTTTTCCTGCTCGTTAACACCGTCGTAATAATAACAATAATAATAATATTATTATTATTATCATCATATTATAACCTCCCGGCTTCCGTATCGGGGACCCCCGCGTACGCGTATATATTCCGATGTAATTTTGTTTTGTCTTTTTTTTTTTTTCTGTTCCTGAAAGTGGGAGATTAGAATGGCCCCTCGCGGTCTGCTCGACCGTATGATGGAACGGCGAAAAATCCACGCTCGGCGCGTATGTCGGTCGCGACGGGCGCGTGCAGTACGTTTCCACGGCGATTAAATTATCATCATTATTCGGCGACGGGGTTACAGGAGCGGCGAAAAAAAAAAGAAATTAGCACAAATTCGTGCCAGAAACGACGACGACAAACGACGCGGCGCAATTTGTCACGGGTTTTCGTGNTTTCAGTTAAAATATACCTATATTTCTCATAGGTACTTCGGATAGTATTATTCCGTAGTACCTCTACGCGTATAGCTATGGTGTCGTACGTATTTACCTATTTCGATTTGATTTCCGTGCGGAATAAACAATTGAAATCCATCGAATGAAACTATATTATGGAATTATCACAATGTACTATACTATACTCTAACAATTGTTGTTAAATTTTGTTTATTTCTGTGCAAAATTATTGTACGACGATAGATGAAATACTTCTTATGCGTAACGTTTTTAAACTCGATTTTCTCAAAACGTGCTGGTTTTCGAAGTATCATGAGTGTATCGAATAGGTAAATAGGCGTAGCGTAATGGTTTTTTATGGGGGGAGGCGGGGTTATAGCCGTAACAAAATTGTTAACATCATGGGCACATTCAAAGGTAGTATTACATACTTACTCGAAGGTGCTGTCGTGGTGTTGCTCCTCCTTTAAAAGTATAAGGTTATTTAAAGACGTACGTAGGAGGTGATTTTGATTTTTCCCATTTATTATGAAAACTCCTGGGGGAAATCAAAAAATGACGTTCCTATAGCACTACTCGAATCAGATTTTCTTTCAGAAAAAGTTATACACTTGAAAATTGAAGCAAAATTTAAGGTAGACAAATTTTTTACAGATGAAAAAAATGTGTAAAACTAATATATTCCTTGCTCCACTCAGAATCTAAAAACAATTTTTTGTAACAAGTAAATTTTTAAAAATATTTCAAGTAAAGTACTATCAAGTGAAAATGTACACTTATTGATATTGCATAACATAAATCATAACTACAAATTTAAGTTTTATAACTAAAAAAAATAAACCTTTATATAAATAATAGTTTTTTCGTTATACTCAGAATCTAAAGTAAATAATTTTAGATTCTGAGTGGTGCGAAGATGCTTATGGTTTACAAAGATGTTCTATGCGCAACTTTTCTACCCGAAATCTTTATCCGATTTTTAATTGCATCAACTTTTCTTAAAGAAAAAAAAATGGAGGAAAAACGGGAAACAGTAAGAAATGTGTGTACGTTTTCCCTTAAAAAATTTTAATTACGGTAGGAAATAACAAAAAAAAAAAAAAAAACGAAAACAAAAAATAACTAATTACACAAATTTAAATAAAACATTTTTTTTCAATTTTCAATTTCCAGATTTTTCTAATTTTCTGCCATCAATGTTCGTTTTTAATCGTGTTAAAAATGCCATTAATAACTTTTGTTAACATTAATTTTAATCATAAAAAAAAATTTGATGAAAATAAAAAAATGATAATATTAATATTAATCTTAGGGGTTTTTTTTTTTTAGGAGATTTTTCCACTAGAAAGATTTTTTCGCCGGAGATATTTTTTACACTCACGCAAGCATTGTACACGTGAACCGATTTATTAATGTCANTAATAACTTTTGTTAACATTAATTTTAATCATAAAAAAAAATTTGATGAAAATAAAAAATAATAATATTATTATTAATCCTAGGGGTTTTTTTTTTTTTAGGAGATTTTTCCACTAGAAAGATTTTTTCGCCGGAGATATTTTTTACTGGAGATATTTTGACCGGGAACCTAATAAAAATACGTTTTGAAACAACTCCATGAATAATACGTACGCGTACTTACTGTCGTTTCGAGACGGGGAATGAGGAAGTTTTTTTTTCGTTATCCGTTCGACCGACCGGCATTTTATCGTACCCCGGGGGACATTAGTTTTTAAACAAGCGCAATTCTCACCGTAATCACGTTTACGCGCGATACGATATTATTATACGGTATAATATTATTATTGTTACGCGTATAAATTATTATACAGTTTTCCATCATCGCGCCATATTTATTGCGGTTGGAGGTGGGGGAGTTTATATGCTCCCTGTTTCTGCTCACACCCGCTCCGCCCCCGGACAATCGTTGAAACCGCCGCGTTCTGACTATTATTTAGCGACTTGTACGCGCACTGCGACCCGCAAACATAATATTATATCTGTTTTTTTTTTTTGTTATTATTATTATTTATCGTGCTCGAAGTTTCATTTTTTAACAAAATTTCCGTCTGAGACTTTGATCGCTATGTATTTGCCACCCGCGTCTTTAACCTTTCTGTACGCAAGACTGCTATTGTATTGTATACTTTTCTTTTCTTGCTATTAATAATATTATCACGCGGTTATCCATTGTCTTTTCTCCGTCTTTTACTCTGCACATAGTAGTGACGTCTGCCGTATTTTTATTTATTTGTTGTTGACATTTTTACAGTACGTGTGGATGGAGAAACTACACGAAACAATATTAATGCCTAAGACCCAGACGATAGTAGTATTATAAAATATTGATATCCATACCATTTTCGTGATAATTTAGAAATTACTTTGTAAGATTTGATAAAATATTAGACATAATTATATACCACTAGAACAGCATTACTATCTAATTTGCCACATCATAACGACCAATTATTAATTATTAAAAACTGCTTCTGTTTATGTGACTTAATTTTTATACTAATTTTTTTTTTTTTTTTTTTTTTTTTAATTTTAATTATAACACATACAATCTGTAAATACAGATATTTATACTAATTAAATATGAATTCTTTATATACTATATTTATTATGCTTTAAACCAGAATCAGCGGCGGTGCTTAGGGTATACGAAATTTTAAAGGATTTAGAAAAAAAGTATGCTCAATATTTGTATACAATTTAAATTTAATATTATAAACATTCACCAGGTTCATATGTATATAATTTATTGTCGATCTATCCAGTATTATAGATGTTATTGACCGTGGTACATCAACAATAAACATAAATCAAAAATGTTTATATTTTATTATATCACATTGTTTAATATCTACATGCGAATATTAAAATGCCTAAAAGATGATGTAGAACAAAAATTTTCGAATGGAGTCTTTATTAGAATGTGATAAAAGATTTTTTTCAAATATTATAAAACTGTTGGAAATAATAGCAATAACTTTATTTTTTCTACGGCAATAGAGGAAAGGATATTTTCTACTATACGGCGTGTCAAAATATATTTACACAACATAACAGGCGAAGATTGACCAACTGCAAGGTTAGCTCTAATATCAATTCAAAAGCAAATTGATGTTGATTCTAATGAATTGGTGAGAAGGTTCGCTTTAACACCGCAAAAACAAGGATTTATTTTATAATTGTTTATTTGGAACCAATTATTTTTATTATGATAATAACATTAATAATTAAATTAGGTATAACTATATTTTGTATGAATATTATTATTGAACATGGTCAGATATTGTATGAATATTGTATACGCCAATATTATCACCTAGTAAAATAAATACATTTGAAATACGTGCTAGTAAAAATTTGAATTTCCGAGTGTAAAAAGGATTCTTCAATTATTTGATACTCTGTAACGTCCGCTCTTACCGTACATTAGCTGTGCCAAAAATATTAAAAACCTATTTAAGAACTACTGCATAAGAGGAAAGGTTAAATCGTTTGTCTTTATAGTAAACTATAGATAAAGACGATTTATAATATGACTTTGTAAAAAAAGAAATATTGACCGCTTCTTTAGTAAAAATCTTCTAGAAAAATGAAAGTATTCGAACAGACACAACTACACAAGCAATTGTTACAAGAACAAAAATTATCTCTAGTGCAAATAATCCAAATTTCATGTTTATAAGGGTTTTTATTGGCCTCTCTTTTAGAAATCCCGACTATGCTACTGTGCATAATATTTTATAGTACATAAACATAATTTTTTTACATAATTAATTTCAATCTTGTGTATTGCTTACATAAAAAAAAAATGTGCTTTTTATGAACCGTGTATAATACACACATTTCAATAATATATATATTTTTTTATTATTATTTACATTTGTTATTCATCGTTCATAATTTAATTTCTATTTACTGTGTGGATTTTTTTTTTGTGTATGCCAAGTACCTATAGTAGTTTACAAATAAAAAAATAATGAAAAAACAAAGAATTATAAAACAGTCTTTCGTAGTATTTACATTTGAATACCCTTTAACCCATTAAAGTTGCTATGCAAATACGACAAGTATAATTGTATATGCCTTCGGGTTCTTTTTCGGTTCTCTCTTATATTTACAAAACTATTTTACAACCCATTATTATTTTTTATTTACAAACATTACATAATTTGACCAAACATATTATACATTAATGTACATTGCACTATAATACAGTTGCAAAAAATATACATGATACTCTATCGTCTATACCTACATATTTAATTCTCTACATAAAAGTATATGCGAATGTTTGAATTTCATACAGTGTTGGGAAAGTTCTTTTGAACAGGAATTCGTTCCAAGCTTCGTTCCTTCCCAATATTGATTTCATTTTCATTTTATTTTTACTTTTTCTTTAAATAAAGTATAGTGAGTAAATCTTAGCTAATCAAAACCTATATTATTGTATTGGTTTTAATATTTGGAAATTTAATTTGTACAAATTTAAGTAATTTAGTACAGGACGATAAAAATCGAATTTTACTCGATTTATGGATAAAATCTCTTTATTTTATCCTTACAAGTTTTCGTAAATCCTTATATCCTTAAATCTTATCCTTACAAATAATTTCTATAGAATTATAATTACCGCAACGTACATTGAATATTAGTGAAATGTTGATAGTGTTGACTTCGTTTCTGGCAGTATAGTAATTTATCTAAATTATCTCCAATTATCTGTCAATCAAATTTAACTATATAATCACTTGCCAAAATGAAAAAAAAAAAATTTAAGAAAAAAAAAATACATGTTAACTGAAATAGTTTAGAGGTAATCTATGAAGGTAATTTTAAAATAGCCGTCTGTCTTACAGTCTTTAGTTTAACTTATAATGTATAATATGTGAAAACAGACCACACACCTACACGACCCACTGAATACGAGTTAAAATAATTGTCTAAATAATTATTTCGTACTACACCTGAATTCGTAATTGATGTTAACGAAGTTTTCACTAATTTATAGTTATTATGTGGTGTTTATAAAGTTTACCATTATTGCTAATACCATTAAGTATTAGTTTCTCGCAGAAAAAAATTCGTTAAAAAATATGCCAAGAGAAAAAAAAACCGAAACCCTAAATAGTTTAACAACCGTTTGGCATACGAAATAAATGATATTATCAACGTTCAAATTGACCAGAAAATTAATATAGAGTTAAGCGGTTAATTATAATGATTTATAATGTCTATATTATATTTTTAATATTTTGTTATTATTCTAATATTAAAACGTGATCAAAATGTCAACAAATTTATCCACCCGTAGGTATTTATTTTCAGTGGTCGGTCGACTTTACGAAACAGAACTTTATATTATCAATATTAGCGCAACGAGAATTTATTTTCGAACAGGCCTTTAAAATGAATTTAGAAAATGTATTTTGAATTTAGTACCCTAAATAATTAAATTTAGAGCGTATATCTTTATTCCGATTTCTAGAGCAGAAACAGCTTCACTAAAAAGTCAATTTCGTTTAGTTTTCGAAACAAAGCAAATTAAAATAATGAAAATTATAAACACGTATACATAAATTAATACACTATAGTTACACTGATTTTGAAAACACATACAATTATGCAATTTAGACCGAAAAATAAAGGGGAAAAATTTACATTAAACAGCTATTTAAAAAAAAAAAAATAACAAAAATTGACTTAAGCCCGTCTTTCTTGCAGAGATTTTTTGTTAGAGAGAAGATTTTTCTTATTATCATACAAAAACACGATTTCACATAAATATTGCCTCAACGTTGCCATTGGGTTTTAGGGCCGTATAAACCGCATTATCAGGAGGAGAGGAGGGGCAATCGAAATTTTAGGAGGGGCGTTATAAAATTACGAACAATTAATCGATTAAAAACGATCGGTAGGAAAATCGATTAATCGAAAAATCGCAAATCGGCTTTTTCGATTAACACTATATTAGTTACTGCGGTAATGAACAAAAAGAGAACCGCGACGGGGGAAAAAAACCGATAGGTTGGAAACTGTGCCCGTGACACCAATAATAGGCCTTCGCCAAAAACCGCTAAAACAGTTTGTGACCGTCGTAGATCGTCTCTGGACGTAGCCAAAACGGACGGACGTATAGCCCAGCAGCGGGATCGTTTACGGCCAATACACGCGCTATCGATTGCTAGTTTATGCAAACATTTGGCTGTTATTTAGGCAACACGCGTCAACGTGACGGTAACATTTAAATTTTCGAAATTACCTACGCACGATCGTGAGAGTTATACAAATCGAAAACAAAAACGGAATCGTGAATCACCTACCTCCCCTCCCCCCACCAGTAAGAAAACTGGTAGCATTGGTGCTGGTAAAAGCGGCTGCGGCGGCGGCGGCTCTGCGACTCTGCAGCATCTCGTAATCATAATAATAATATTAAAATAATTATTATACTTATATTATACGCCGCCGTTGCAGTTCTCTGATTCCAATTAGTCGGACGACGACACAAGCACCGCTGACAGACAACCGACAGCGGCGGCGGCGTACTAATAATACACCGCGCGCACACACATACACACACATACACACACATACACACATACACACACACGCAAGCATTGTACACGTGAACCGATTTATTAATGTCAACTTAAAAACTAATTTACGCGTTTAGACGTATAATATGCGATCCCGCGACGAGGTTTTCGTATAGATTCATTTTTTTTTCTCTTTTTTTTTTCTGTCCCGTCATACACTTTTAATGTGCGTGTGCGACGTGCGACGGCCCAGTCGCACGTCGCAGACGCACACACACAAATTTTTATTTTTTAACAACCGTACTTATATATATATACATATATAAATATATATATATGTGGGGTGAAGATTTATTATACTCGCGGCAACGACAAATAACCGCGTTCCGTGCGAAAGGCGAGAGTAAGTGACACGGTTAATAGCACTGTAGTTCGGTACAAACTTGCGTTTCGGTTGAACGGATATGAGTTTTGAACGGCGACGGAAGGGAAGGCGACAGCAGCTACGTATATAATTATAATATACTTGCATAGCTCTTGCGGTCTTGTGGCGCCGCCGCCTCCTACACGGCGGGTTACGCGGCGTTGGATCCGTTTCGACACGTTTTTATTTCCTTTGACAACCGGATAACGATAGTAATTATTACTGTGACGTTAATACTTCCGCAGTCGGCGTTCGCTTATACAAAACGACCGATAGTCACTTATTAATTTTATCGGAAACCCGAAACTTAGGTAGTCTCGTTTAACGATATAGTTTGTTAAATACGATAGGTTTTAACGATCGTTTGTAAATGTTCGTTAATTTAAGCGAAAAAAAACCGCATCAATATTTTTTAACAAAAGTTTTACTAAATCGCCTCACAACGAAGACAATTTTCGGTTCTTATTATTTTTACCTACTGTCAATTGCGGTAAATTTTTTCTCGGGTTTTCTATTGATTTTCTTAAAAAATCTCCCGAAGAGAATGGTTAACATTTGAAAAAGTAAACGAATTTAAATATCTAGGGGCAAAATTGAACGGTCTAAAGAGATAAATATTCGCATAAGCGAAGCGGAAAAAACCTTCTACATGCCCATTGACATTCCTCAATTCCGGAGTACCGTCAAGGAGATCCAAAACGAGGATATACGTGTCATCTGTATGATCCACATTGGCACGTGGATGTGAAGTTTGGACGACACCGACGGTAACGGAGTGGAGGTTAAGAGAAAAATGTATGGCGGGAAATCTGCGGTCCTGTGTTCGATGATGCGAATATGAGAGGTGGGCGAAGAAGACATAATAGGGAATCTGCGTTGCGGGAAATGACGGACTTGGCACCGGGTAACTGACTCCATCGGCGGTCAACGAATACAGCGGCTGGGCCTAAGGGAACGATCCGCAAAGGGCCGCTTTTGAACGGAAACCGCGGAGACGGCGACCGCGGGGACGCCCGAGAACGACTTCTCCGCACGGCCGTACAGAGAAGTGGCGTGGTGTTGTAGCGACGCGTAAAACTCTCGGAGAGTAACGGCGCGCGGCCAGCAGAAGGAGAAGACGAAGAGAATATTAATAATCGTTAATCGCGTTACACCTGTGCGTGACTGTAATCCATTATTCGACCGGCCCGTAGGCTCCTCCACCCCGGTATACCGGCCGGGCACTACGCGGCCGCTGCACAGCACGCGCGTTCGTTAGTGTACCGATAAAACGCGCCGTCGCGATAACGGCGCGTTATTATTGTTATCGTCGTCACGGAGCGTCGGACGAAAACAAAAACGAAAAAAAAAATAAAAAATAAATACGATATCACAATAACGTGTCGCCGCGGCCGTCCGCGGGTCCGGGCGCTGCGCCTTTGCCGTACACAATACGACAATGCTATTATAATACACCGCGGACGACTGCGGCGGCGGCGGCGGCGGCGCTAAACGAATATAAATATGTCGTTCTAAATATCCGTTTGCGCGCCGGGGACAGGGCGCGGGCGGGCGAAATTTATTATTCATATTCCTATTTCGCGCGCGCACCGTATTATTATTATTATTATTATTATTATTATTATTGTTATTATTATTATTATTATTATTGTTGCGGCGCGGCGCGCTCGAGAGAGCGTTTTGTGACACATTGTTACGCGCGCGCACGCGATTCCCCCAATACCACCCCCCCCCCCCCCCCCCCCCCCCCCCCCCCCCCNCCCCCTCGTCCATCCGCGCCCCATCCCCGCCCATCCGAACGCCGCCGCCGCCGTTGAGCACACACACAAAATACACCGTCAGAGTTTATATATTATTATATAGGTACGTACATACTATTATTACATATATATTCGCGCGTTACACATAAAGCGCGCGTGATGATAACGAGAAAACCGTTAAGGCCGTACGGGACGTTTAAAATATGAATGAGATTGTCGTCGGGGGACCGCCGCCGCCCCGGAATACAGTATAGCGCGCGTATACGCGGTATATAATACGTTTATATTATATATAAATAAACGTGTACGTACGACGTGCGGCGTGAATGTACGGCGCGCGCGGAAGGTGGGACGGGGAGTTGCCGCGCGATGAGCCGGGGAAGCGCGGAGCGGGAGGAGCGGATATTAAACTCGCCGGTTCCGATAAATAATACAGCGGCGGCCGTATTCTCCGTCGCCGCCGCCGCCGCCGTTATAACTGCTTTTCGTCCATTATATTATAACCCGACGACGACGCGACGGCCGAGATACGACCGCCCGACGCCGGCTCGTTTTTACACCCGGTGGGGTGGGGGGGGAATTTCCCTACCCCCCTTCCCCACCATCGCCCCGGTCGTCTTGTCCAACTCGTCTGCGAATTTTAAACGGGACACGTCGTTAACTCCTTCACGCGCTCAGGTTTTATGCACCTGCACCGCGCAGTACAACTCGACTGTTATATAGGTTTATTATTATATCATACACGTATACGTAATAATTCCGACAAGACACCCCTTAGCGGCGAACCATACCGAACTCGTTTTATCACTGCCTAGGGCGCGAACGTTTACGCCGAACTATAACAAAGTGGTTTTTAGTCTTTTGGATTCCGAGTAACAGAGCCAAGACGGTTTTGTTTTTAACCCACTAAACTTCCACTGCGCCGGGTACTACCCCTCTTTGCGGAAAGTTGCGGGCGTTTTGCTTGGCGGGTATAATAATATATTGTACCGATCGTTTTACTGATTCTATCCGACAGTTTTTCTATAGGTTAATTACATATTGTACGTATGTATATATGTATACATGGGTAATCGGTAAAAAAAACCAATGAAAAAAAGAACACGCAGAAACGAACAATTAGAAAATTTAAAATTTATCAATTAATTATGAAAATTATAAAAAATATATTTCTTATGAAAAATGTTGGTTTTTAGTTGTAAAAAAGTATGTGAAAAAAAGTATTTTCAAAATAATGAGTAGTTGCAATATATCTTTCATTCCTTTCATCCATTGAAATTACCTATGAAGACCTTTCCATACTCTCATGCTATTATTTGTGTGAAGTAAATTTAGTTAGTCAAAAGTTACTAATTATTTCTTTTTTTTTTTTTTATGTAATATAATCAATTATCTTTAAAATTTTGAAATTGTTCTGTTTTCTTTGTTTTTTTCTTCCGTGTTCTTTTTTCCTGGGTCTTTTTTCCGGGATTCGCATACATGCATCTAATATATACGTCATGTCAATGGCGTGTTTAGGATTTTGCTGTCCTTTGATACACATTTGTTTTAATGTCCTCTTTCTCCACCGGTTTTTTTATAGTCACAATTTTTCTCATCTATAAAAAAAAGCTAACAATACATGCGATATAATATCAGAGTATCATGCGGACATACGGTATAAAAATCTATAGAATGCCTCAAAATGTTGAATATCATAGGTACTCTCTGCAGTAGCAACCGTGGTTACTAAATAATTAAAGCGAATTGTAACAAAAAATTATGCTTAAAAAGATTTACGGACATATTTCGCAAGACGGGTGGGGCAAGAATTTTTCATTTTCAATATGTTTTTACATGGGATCGCACTAAATTTTTGAACATTTTGTGTTAATTATTTTTTTTTGTTGATTTCTCTTTTACCTTTTGATTACACGAAAAAGAATAAAAACCTAAATGAAAAATATATTCGGTATTTTTATATATTGGTGTTAGAAAAACTCTCTGCTCTCTCACTCGCGTTACTACATTATACTCATTGTACAATAATAATATTATTATGACCGTTGGCGTATAATATAGGCGCAACTAACCAGAACAAAATCGGGAATAAGGGCCTAAAAATATATCGCATTGTATTCAGAATTAATACGGGAATTATATTTGACACTCGAACGGATAACCGAATATTTTTTGGGGGAAGAAGAATCGGCCGTATCGCACCCCTATTTGCAGTGCTTATGATCATCGACCATATAATTAGATATATATCAAATTGTATGCTATATATATATATATATATATATATATATATACGTATTATACATGTATAATATAAATAGGTATTTAACTATTTAAATACTCAGTTTTTCGAAGTTCCGTTATAAAAGGATAAAGTGTCAGCTCTGTATAGAGCGATTATAATATATACATTGCAGTTATTACTAATTATCACACTAACAGGGTATAATTATAATATTATATCGTCACGATATTAATTGTTTCACTATATTATGATTAAAAATCGCCTAAGTATATAGAACATGATATAGGTATGTATAGGTAGTCATTATATAATAATTTATAATGTATGACGTGATGAAAATTAGAGAATATATAACTATATGCACGTATTTAATACATAATTAAAGTTCGGATGTTTGTATGGTTCTAAAATCCTAAACAAAAACACCGACAAAATTTTTAATTTAAATTATTAATGTCGTAAATTTGTTCTTTTTTCTTTTACATTTTTTCCGGGTTTTTTTTTTCTAATATTATTATGAAAACCGCTTGGAAAACCAAAAAATGACCTCCTAAATGCATCAAGTAAATATCAAATAAAACAAAAAAAAAGGATTTTGTAATTACTTGATTAGATCAAAATTTTGGTAGAAAAGTTTTCTTTATATATATATAAAAAAAAAAGCGTACATAGTAAAACGGCTAAATACGTTTAGAATGTTTATACCTGTAAGCTAAAAATTACAATATATATGTACATAAAATTGACGTTACATTTATATCATTCTCGATCCAAGCATCTCTAATAACCTTATTATTCTCGTTGTTGAGACTCGTTGTTTCTGAATTATTCAAATTTTCAGACTTTATTTACGAAGGTATTCATTTTCGACCAATTTTATATTTTTCTCGAGTCGAATAATTCGGGAAATAAAATCTAACAGATTCTATCAATTAGGCGTTGAAAAACGTCAAAATTGTTTCAAATAAGTTCATTATATTTGGGTCAAATGTGTAAATGTGCTGCCAATTTCTCATATACGTCTATAAAATACGACAAAGTAATGAATCAATGTCTAAATTTAAATAAAATTAGTTAATTTCAATACATAAAAATATAAGGTCCAAATTTAATTCAGTCTTTTTTTGATCATTTAAAAGCAGAATGTTTGAAAAACCTTTCAATAACTGAATTAAATTTAACGTGCGATTCCGTTACCTCACCCTCTCCTATAACAATTAACTGTTGTTAATCCTTGCTAATGAAAACTAAATCAACTAATAATATCTATTTTTTGTATTATTATTTATTTCACCCATGTTATTAAAGTATACAACGAAAATAAACTAAAAAAAATTCAATTTTCGTGACAAAAAAAAAAAAATAACGTACCTTTAAGGGGTTAAATTTTGGAAATCCGGCTTAGAGGTGCACACGGACCCATCAATCTGCCACTGCATGGACATTTTCAGATATTTGCGTGTAACTCGGTTGTTGGTTACGCACAAACAGACCAACAAATACAGAAATTTCCTCTATTCCTTATATTTATTATATTATAATATACATAGATCGTATTCCGTACATACTTCGTAATATTTACTTACGATTTAAGATTTTTAGACTTTTTTTTAGATTAAATATACTTTTACACTCGTACAAATATAGCACGGTCATGAACCCTCAAATACATTCTTTCGTGCTCATCAGTTTCTTGCGGGATGTTCCTGACATCTTATCCTACATTAAATTCCGTATACCAATTCCTATCATTCCGTTTTCTTTGTGCCTTATCATTCTTCTCCGGTATATGATTCGTCATATTATTAACTGACTTGGCGGTTATTGAAAGCATTACGATATAGTTTAAATGTCAACGTGTTATTAGTAATAATTATTATTGCGTATTTTTATCGAATCAAGTTATTTATACCTATAAAGTAAATAAATATAAAGTATGGTGCTTTTTCTGGCGTATAATTATCTCTCTGCTAATGTATAATCAAATCGTATTTTTATTTTATTTATTATTGAAAAACGGTACGAGTCCGAGACGAGTTTTGGATAGTAACTTTAAAACTAAATTACAATAGTGTATTAAACAGTAACACCTAAATTGAGGCTAAACAGAGGCTGGTTTAGTTCCCAAATAGGAATGACGGATTCTATCGTTCGCCAATCTGATCGATCGTTCGTAGCACGCGGGCCTGTCGGTAAATAATTCGCAGAACAAAAAGGGATACGGCAAGGGAAGACGCTACGGGAACTAAAAGCCGTTATTCTAAAATTCGGTTTAACTAACCGAACAGGCGAGTGTAGTAGATTGTCGACTATCAACGAGATTTGGCGAAAACGACGTGTCGGTCAGCGCGGACGGGTCCAGGTGGCGGAAGTATACCGGATTTTATTCGCGCGCTGAAACTTACAGCACATGCCGTTCGGTCCTTTATGATTTGGTATAATAATAGTTTGGTTCCAGTAGCGCACGCAGGGTTTAAATTCGTTTATATTCTGCGGTATACGATATTATGTCGTTGGATGTAAAACTAGATTTCAAAAAAAATGTAGCGAAAGAAGGCACTTTGGGGGGGGGAGTGGTTAAGATTGTACACTTTCATACTCTTATAACAAAGAAGTTTACATACTATCAATTGGAGAATTATTTATTTTTCATTGAAAATGTCAATATTTCGTAACATTAATTTTTTTTAGATTCTGAATGGAACGAAGAAGCTTATGGTCTTACAAAGATGTTTATTATTATTAGTTTGTTTTTTCATTTTACATTTGATATTTTTTTAGTGAATACAGCCTACAATAATTCATATTATTGAGATGACAGTGCGGACTATGCAACATCGCCGTATCAGTTATAATTTTCTTAAAGCAGGAAAACCACAAAAAATAAAAACGACAATTGTTATTACAAATATATTATACCTATAGTAATAAGATTTAAAAATAAAACCGAAATCGCATTTATCTGACATTTCGCTGACGGAAACCACTTTCGAGACTATTAAAAATCGTAATTTTCACGAAATTTCGTGGTTTGGCGTTCAAACTCCCCTCCCTTGTACGCGCGCCTACCCCCCTTATAACCCCCTTCCCGTCTGTGTGCGCAACCGTCTGTGTTCGCCACTGAACGATAGACGCGCGTATGGATACAGTAGCGGTTCCGCGCCGACTATCGAGATTATTGTTATTTTTTTTTATTGTCTTTTCGACGTTATCGCATACGACCGGCGCGCGGTCGGTCGGCTCGCCGGGTATGTCTCGCGGATACCCGCGCGACCGACCGCCCCGCGGACAAACGTTAATTTCACGGTTCGCGTTTAACAATGTCCCTCCCGCTCCCCTCCCCCAATCGCTAATAATATATCATACGCGTATCGTTGGTTTTTTTTCTCTCTCTCTCTCTCTCTAGCCATCGGGTCCGCCGGTATCGCGTATACAATGCGATATCATTGCGGGCCCCGCGGGATTTCGTCAAACACTTGTTCGACAACGAACATCGGCGTCTCCGCGTCCGCGAGCGCGCATTGCGTATGACTTTAAAAAACGGTCCATCACGCGAGAGCGCGCCCACCCCACGCCCGACGCCGTTCCCCCCCCCCCCCGCCGCGGCCTCGCTGCCGCCGCGGCCTCGCTGCCGCCGCACGCGCGGTCCGCGCGCACATACGCGCGTAACGCTCACTCCGATATTATATCGCCCGCGTGCCCGCGCCGCACCGTCGTCCCGCGCGCGCATTGTGTCAACACTTTAGGGTGTTTTACTGCGGTTTATGTATATGTTGTATAATACGTATATATTACGGCGTATAAAAGAGTATCCCCTAGCGGACCATTATCAAACAATACCGGTCCCTCGTGTTGACTTAAAAATAAATCTAATTTCCCTCCTATATACGTGTACGTATACGTACATTAAACGCGCATACGTGTACGTATGTACGCGTTTATACGCGATATTATATATTATTATACGCGCGCAAGCAACACTATACATCCGGGGACGACGGACGGGCGGACGGACAGACGAGGGGTGGGTATAGGGTCGTACAACAAAAAGGATCGTCGGAGGACGAAGGAACATACAAAAAAAAACAAAAAAAAAACTCAAATCGAATCGTAATCATCGTCTATAATACGCGTATAATAATATTATACTGCCGAGCGGCGTTAATGATACGGAATCGAATGTTTTATTCGAGGTTTCGTATAATATGTCGTATCGCATCGCGTATATTTAATGTGAGTATATTCCCCGATAATTAACCATCTGCCACCGCGCACGCTGCTGCAGTGTTTTCGTCGGCGTTTAAAAATTCGGCCGCCCGAGACATATTGGCGTCGGATTCGATTATATCGTTGCAGGTCCATTATTCCGCCCGCGGAAAACAACGGTCGGCGTATAATAATAATAATACTACATTATCAGTGCGAATAACGGAACGTATACAGGGTGTAACACAACCGCGAGTGCCCATGGGGAGGGGGACGAGAGGGTGACATGGCCAAAAAATAAAATAAAAACCGCGTGTGCATTGAATCCGTAAAAATAAACGTGAACTAAGTATTGTGATTCTTATAAAATGATACATGTTAATTGCTATTTGTCAAAATTGTATTATTTAAAAACAAACCATCTAATTATCTACTAAATAGTATTTAATGTAAACTATGTACAAACAGTAAAATATTATACGATGTCTTGATTTCAGCATTTAACAGTTTTTTTTTTTTTTTTTTTTGTAAAGGTAATGTTTACATAATTACGTAATCTTTCTTCCTATTTCCTTTTCAAGAAATGCCAACCTAATGTCTATTTGCCATAAGTAGATATGGGGATCTAATTTTATTTCGGCCACCATTTGGAAATTACCCTATGGACGCCCTTGAACACGGATGTTTGACGTTTTCACATTATAGTTACATGTAAAAATGCCAAATAGTCCTGTTACACTCTGTATACAGATTACAGGCGTCGCTATTATTATTATTATTATTCCGGTGTCGAGGCGTTTTAAAATAACGCGTTTATTGGACGGCAATAATATTGTTGCGCCATTACCGCTGTATAAACAACGGGCGTTATGTTATTATGCGCACATACCTAGTCACCACAATGACTCTGTAGAACACCGTGCGAAGGGGGCGCGAGCGATGAAAAAATGCGTACGATATAGCGAGCTGCGGGAATTCCTTAATATATAAATGCTATTAGCTCATTCTCGTTTGAAATTTCATATTGTTTTGTACTATGATGCATAATAATTTGCTATATATATGTACCACTTTTTAATCGGACAACGGTCCGTTTATACACATAAATAAAAAAATAATAATTAATAAACATCAACGTACTGATAATAGTACCGCATCGAAAAGACACACGTTACAGCCGTACAGGAATTAAATCGAAAATCAAATGAGCATAAACACTGTCGACTTTCGGAAAAAATATATTAAAAATAATTGTTTGTTCGCGTGATAAGTTAGTGTGAACACATGACGAGAACGGAAGAGAGTCGTCAGTACCTGTTTTTAGTGCGTAAGAATTAAATAAAAGACGACTAAAATGTACAGAACCATTTGTGGGGGGAGAAATAAGGATCCACTGATTAAGAAAATCCTAAATATAAAAGATCCATTGACATTAATGGGTAGTATTCAAATTGGTAGTATATATTTCAAACATAATTTTTCCGCGAAAGTGTTCAATACTGTGTTCCCAATGATTTTAAAAACTATTCCCTAAAGAAAAACTTTTCACTTTCGTTTTACAGTGTCTAAAGTTTCGCTGTATAAGATACGCGCTTTAGTAAAAATGATTTTTTCACGCATTGCTTTAAAAGATAAAGAATCTCAACCCTGTTTGATTAAATACAATACGTATATTAATAAAATTTAATAAGTTATACCAATCAAACAACCTTTATGGCAAATCTAGATGTTTACCGAATCTGGTACAATTTTAGTACTTTTACCTCGTAGTTTTATGATTGATTTTGAACCAAATTTTCTTCTTTTTATCTAGATAAATATAAATCATTATTTATCTTTATCTAGATAATAATTATTTTAACAATTACCTTTATTTTATAATTATTTAGATATTTTAAAACAGATTATACAATATACTGAATATTTTCTTATACTTAGTAGAGACGCGTGGCTGCAGATGATCTAATAAGAATACGATGGATTAAAACTTATTCAAAAAGCACCACCTAAAAAAATCGTTAAACAATTTGAAATGTAAAGTTAATAATTAATCGAATTACAATAAAACAATATCAATTTAAAATATAAAATTTATTATTTATAATATTGAATATCTAATATACAGAAAGGAGTAAGACAAGGGTGCCCACTGTCACCATCTTAATTTAATGTCTACGTTGAACTAGCGATAAGAGATATAAAACCAAAGCTAGAAGAACAAATGATAGGAGTAGTAATAGGAGGTATATTAATATCAATGATACGCTTTGCAGATGATATAGTTTTGCTCGCCACATCTGAAAACGATCTACAAACAGCACTTATTGAAATGGATAACATATTTCTAGAATTCAAATTAAATATAAATACGGAAAAAACAAAAATAATGATATGTAGCAAACAAAATGAATCAAACATTAACATATCCATAAAAGGCAAAAGAATGGAACAAATAAATCAATTTAAATATTTGGGAAGTATAATAGATAATGAAGGAAGGTCAAAAAAGGAAATTAAAAGTAGAATAGGGCAAGCAAAAAAGGCATTTCTACTTAAGAGTAAATTACTAACTTCAAAAAATGTAGATCAAAGAACGAGAAATCGTTTAACTAAAACATACGTATTGAGCACAGCATTATATGGTTGTGAAACATGGACGTTGAACAAAAAAGAGGAAACCGCTCTAGAAGCTTTTCAAATGTGTTGTTGGCGTAAAATGGAGAAAATAAAATGGACGGAATTGAAGACAAACGAAGTATTAGATTTAGTCAAAGAGAAAAGAACATTGCTAAATAATTTAAGATCAAGACGATGGCATATGATAGGTCATACGTTAAGACATAATGAAGAACTCCATAGCCTCATACTGGAAGGTATGATAGAAGGGAAACGCGGAAGAGGTAGGCCAAGAACATGTTACATAAGTCAAATAATTAAAGATGCAAGAGTCGATTCGTACAAACAACTCAAAGACAAAGCACAAGACAGAAAATCATGGAGAGAACATTTATTGTAGACCAATCTACGGATTGAATACTAAGAAAAAAAAAAAAATATTGAATTGAATGTGTTGATCAAGTTAGAAATAAGAAGGCATCGAATATGAATCGAATCATATGCGCTCTTAATATCGCCGAATGTTACTGCCATCAATTTCCGGTTACAAAAAGCATGGCAAATATTACTAGAAAAGTAAGCGAGGCACTCTATGGTACATGGATTGACCACAGTGATAAGGAACGGGAAATAAGGTGGGAGTCGAATAATTCAACATGGACTAAATTAATATCCTGCTGAAGTAAAACGTTTAATAGAGAGAGAGGTAGGGAAATATCGCGGTATTGGTAGCCCTCAAGAAAAAATATTATACGATGGTATTTTCTGTTTGAAATCTTTAGTAATCATATCTCGTAATTTTTCGTTGTTCTTCTGTTCGGCCTTGAGGTGTCTTTCCAGCGATACTCTGTGGACATTTTCATTTTCGTAACTGTTCAATATATTCAACAAGTCTCTATTTTTCCTTTCTAGTGACGCGATCTTGCCTTCGGCGATCTTTTTACTTTTCTTGGATTCCGTCAATTCATTTTGAAGTGCACTCAATTTCGAATGATAGATTAAGAACGGGTCATTCGTTATCGAATCATTGTTTAATTCATGTTGATTATCCGTAACCTGACGATTTTTTTCCAAATTAGTATGGCAATAGGCAATTAAATCGGGCTCGACGGATTCCGCCTTCTTTCCTTGTTTCAACACCGAACCAACGTGATCTTTTATACTATCGAGATTATTAAACTTATTCGTATCTAAAATGTCCGTCAAACACCGATAGTAATCGTGGTTGATATTAACCAAGGACCTAATATTTTGCCACATTTGTTCACCCTCACCGTTAACCGTTTCGTCTAATTCAAGCGTGCCAGTTTTAAAATCAAAGTTTTCCGAGACCGACTTGTGATCCGGTACTTGAGCGGATTTTTCAGTATCATTCCCTTCGTACATTTTAACATTCAATACTCCGAACACGTGATTTTTGACCTAAATAAAATATTTTATTTTGTTAGTAAAATAAATTTAGAAAACAATATAATAGCTAAATTTTTTTTTGTATATTTATATTAGCTAAACCGGCAATGTTTTGTTATGACTAAATAATAGTGTAATTAATAATAACAGTAGTTTTCTTGTCTGTGACAACCAAAGTATTATCTGATTCACCAAGCATAGATGATTAAACGTTCAGAAATTAATCACAAATTACGCATTTAAAGAAGTCGTCCTAGGAAAACGGGGGACGAGTACAGGCACTGTTATATAGGCAATTTAATGTATACTTGTAAACAACGATAAACCATTGCTAACGAAAAACGATTCTGATCGAAGTTAAATCTATAGTGATACTTTGTCAACAATATGTATGTTATGATAAAATAATTAAATAGACATTAAATAATATCTTGAATATTATTTATTCAATGTACCGATTTTCCCGTTTTTCCTACGGTTTTTCACATTTGCTGGGAAAAATCTTGAGCAAACTAAAAACTGACCTACTTAAAATATATTTTAAAAGTCNATGGAATATTTCGTTAACGGGTTAACGGAAATCAAAAATGATGACGTCAAAATGTATTTAAAGTCATACGCCGTCCATTTATGAAATGTTTAATATAGGCTCTTATTTGATAAACCAAAGTTGGTATTACCACTGGAGGATATTCCTTAAATGTTGTGAAAAATCTAAGTATTCGAATACGTGCAAAATTTAACCAAAAAATTTGGGTTAACACGCTTAGTGAATCACTCTGCGCATAAGAAAAATATATGGTATATCCTACCGAAACAAATAGTAATATTGAGAATATAATATATTACCACGTTTTCGACTTTATCGACCCGTTGCGTATCGCCTTCCATGTTCCTGCAGCAATCGTTGTACGACGTATTCAAGTTTTCGCAAGCATTAGCGAACGATTTATTTTTGACGTCAAAGTTGGTTTCTTTGGCGTTCATTATTTGGTTTTGGAACGACTTGTGTTTTTCGATCAAAGCCTTTACGGAGGGTCGGCTGTTTTCGATTTCTCTTTCAGTGTCGGTGACACAACTTTTGAAAGATGCCATTGAATCGTCGGATTTGTCTAATATACGTGACGTTACACTCATGTATGGCACTGATTTCAAGATTCCCATTGACTGATTTTGCGATATAGTTGTTATTTATTACAGTGGATTACTGTGGTTAATTTATTTTTTGATATTATAGAAACAATTATTCACGTGATTTTTATAAAAAATTACAATGCATATGTTATAAAAATAAGTAAACTCGGTGTTAAAATTTCAATCGCTAATAAATATCAATAATATATTTATTGTCGATTGAATGTTTGTTTTAACAATAATGATGGCATAACAACGCGGAAATCTACAGTAGTTATTTTTGATTCTGAAAGTAGCGAAAAATGTATTGGTTTTACAGATGTTTATTATTTTTTATTTTTTTATACTGTGACAACAACTTCTACCAGAAATCTTGCTCCAATATGTAAGTATCACACCATTTCTGAAAGAAAATATTTTCTAGATGGTATTACAAGGGGGTCATTTGATTTTCTGGTTTTCATAATATCTGGAAAAAGCCGGGACAAAGTTAAAAAAAAAAAAAAAAAAAAACAGGAAATTTAAGAAAATAATGCTTTTATTATTTTAAACTTTGTTATTTGTTGTAATTCAGTTAAACATATTTGTAAATACTTAAAATTTGAACTGAAATTATATATTTCCTTTTTCTCGATATGGTCAAATTTTTAAAACATTTTTGAAATTTTATAAAAAATTTGTACGTAATTGTTATTCTGTATAGGTACTCGGCGAATACAATTATTAGACTAAACAGAAATGTTTGAAAATTGAACAGGATGAAGTTCAACAAAAATTGTACGTTGTGGTCAAGAGAAAACAATTGAGTTTACGTAGTATTTTTTTTTTTTAGAATTTTAGTATAAAATTTTACGAAATTTTTGTAGTAAAAAAATATGCGGAACAAATCTAGTTACTGCATACGAATTGTTACAAAATATATTTATTTACTATAATATTACGTATATATAGTTGAAGTAGCAATATTATTAACCTAGCTCCGCTCAGAATCGTTTTTCGGTTGCAATGATTTATTATCTTTATTTACAGATACACATTAAATTCCCCTCTATACCTTACCTTCTCAACTTCTCATCTTCAACAGTGGTCCACCCATCGTGCGAAGTATGCCCGTATTTTTATAATAATTTCACTGTAACTTTTATCGGATTTTATAGCTCCCAAAGGAAGTTTGGATCAAACATTGAGGTTAAATTACAGTTATTTCATAGGCGAATTCAAATGATAACATTTTGGTTGAATTTCAATCTAAATTTCATCATGTTGTTGGGAGAGGAGAGTGTTTTTTTAGCTTTGTACACCTCTGCAGACCCCTCCGAACCGAGACAGAGGAATGTAATTTTATATGCGCTTGGTGTAATTATCAAGGATGTACATTTTGAGGTTTCAACTTTCAACCACTTTTATGCTCAAATTACACGTTTTCACGGAAAACGCCGCTGGCTTTAAATACCCCTGTATACAAACTAAAATGTAATGAAACCGTGGTACCCGTATCGATTTCAGATCAATTATACGAATAAAGAAAAAGAAAAATGAAATATTGTAACAACGACAATTGGTTGGCTGGCGGAAACTCGTTTTGTTAATCCTGTTAAAATATAACGTCTGCATTGTAATGTAAATCTCGTTTTAAGTAATTATAGTTATAGAAAAAAAAAATAAAAACGGGTGTAGTGACTGCTGTAGATGAGGAGTTGGGAAGATAGGATGCATACGGGAATGTATTTGTAAGCAACGATTAACTATTGACCAAAACGATTCTGAGCAGAGTTTAGTTGATAGTGTTGCGTTGTCGACAATTTATTATGATAAAACAATTACACATGCATTGAACATTTTCTTTAAAATATTTGTTTAATATCGTACCTATTTTCCTGGTTTTCCCATACTTTTTCCCGGTGTTTCCCATTTATTGAGAAAATTCCCGAGAAAACAAAAAACGACTACCTTAAAATACCACCCAAGTCGAATTTCCCTTCAGAAAACGTGCTTGTTAATCGGAACAAGATTCCGAAAGAAAAAAAAAAATAATAACAATAATAATAATAATAACAATAAACATCATTGTAAAACCATAAGCTTCTTATCGTTCCACTCGGAATCTGAAACGCGCAGAGTTATCGACGGTACACTTGTGCACAACGGTCGACTCGAATCGGAGCTGGGATAAAGCGCCCGCGGAACATCAACGCGAGTGTTGTCACATTATTACCGATTATATTCTATTTACGGTTGCGGTCAAATCATTAACGTTGGCGCCGATTAGCTAAATACGCGCGCCGATTAAAATAATCCGAAACCGTATTATTGCAGAATCGGCGCGGCGGCATTATTAATTAACACTCGGAGAACCCGTCGACGGTGGTTATAATAATAATATTATACGATGGCCCGTCGTGTAACGGATACGATTATTACAACGCGATGACCGCGGGCTACTCGAGTAAACGCGACGCGAAATAATTATGGTGTACCGGCGGCTCAATTATCAGTTTTCCGGCGCGCGGAAACGATGTCCGCGGACGCCGCGGTCGGTCGCACAGATGACGCGCGGGTGGACGCGTGTGACGGCCGAGCGTGCGTATGATATTATTGTATTATTATGTATATTATTGTGTATGCGACGGCGCGAGGGGTGGCGGCGGTTAAACGACCGGCCGGTGCGGCGGCGGCGGCGGCGGCGAACGGTCTCCCGCGCCGTCTTTCGATTTCTTTCCGTCGAACGCCGGTGCAGGAAACGCCCGTCGCGGTAGAAGAGTAAAGTGCGGTCGCCGTCCCGGCGCACAGTGGGGCAACGAGCTCTCAAAGTTGGCATTAAATCACGGGGCAAAAAAATGTTTTCCCAAAATTAATATTATTTTTTATTATTGTTTATCAGACATATAAAAGTCATTTACATTATATTAACATAAGGTATTTATTTATTTTAAAGTAATTTTTACAGAAATAGCTATTCAATTTATTAACAAAATAAGAAAAATGTATTATTTAAAGTGTAAAGTAAAATTAGTCTTGGTGTTCGTCATCATTGACATCATCATCATCGTCATCTTCGTTATTATAATTATCATCGTCGTCATCATCATCATCATTACTATCATTAATGTATTGAAGAGATATTTTACTGATGTGATAGTTTAGCATCTACTATAATAGCTAAAGCATCTTCACCCGAGAGTTTTTTAGGTGCTTTTGACTCCTTAAATACTTTTCTATATCTACTTCCACGTGTGGGGGTGGATGTAGTTAATTCCTTTAGTAATTTTGCTGCTTCAGTTTGTCCCGATGCTCTTAAGCTCATCTGCGTCGCGTGACTTAAAACATTTGCAGGCGTATTATTTCTCAGTTCTTGAGTTTTTTTCCGCTTGTTTCATTCACTACTCATTTCAAATGCAACAACTGGACGACCACGACTATTCTGTTTATATAAAGAGAAAAGCTAATAGAAGCACTTAACCAGATTTTATTTTATGTTTCCAAACGAAATTTATATTCAGACTTGAAATAACACAATTTTTTATTCAAATCATTTTGTTCACAATTTTTCACTCGTTTTTCTATTTCTATCTTTATTAAATTAAATGTTTCATCAATAGTTTTACATCTAGAACTTTTCATTATATCATATAATTCTTGTCTGGATATTAAAACATTGTTCGAATTTTTTCCTACACAAACATTTTTAAGCTAATTATGACGTTTTTCATCAATATAATATTTCTATACAATCAAAATAAACAATAATAATAGCAATAATGAGTATAAATATGAGATAATATATACCATATGTTCAGAAAGTTTAGAAACGTTTTATAAACTGTTTGTGTATTTCACTACCAATATAGAGAAACAACAGATAACACTGCTGCACATTTATTAGATAACATATTTAATAATACATTAACGTTTATCATTACCAATTAGACTATAATGACCGTATCCAAAGTTTTTGAACACCCTGTATACTGTTATATTATGGAAATACGGTACATTCCTAAAATATCTTTTAAATAATTAATTGT
>CABPRJ010001041.1:0-36601 GCA_902439185.1 Cinara cedri | reverse complement strand
GGTCCGTCCATGGCTGTGCGCGTCACGCGACGGTGGGAACCACCGGTACGCCGTTGCACGAGCGTATGACCTACTTAATATTATTGTGTAGACACTTACCGATTTCCGATGAGCATGGTAAGCATTTTGATATTATTGAATTACTGAAAGAAAAAAAAAACAACACGAATGGGCGACACTCGAAAGCGAGAACATACGTGTTGCTCGTTCAGCAAACAAATCGCAACTACAGTAAAAATTGATTAAATAATATTATTATGATCAGAAATATAATAAAAAATATATAATATTAAAAAATATAAAAATATAAAAATATATAATATTTAATGTTATACCTATGGCTCGCGGCCCATGGGTTGGGAACCGTTGTTCTAGTACATGGAAAATAATACCTACCTAAATATGTAAATATAAAATAATACGAGCGTAATCCATAAACGAAATATTAAACACATAAACGTAAATGCGGATAAATAAAATAAAATAAAATAAAATAAATAATAACTATAACCATCATTATAAAGGAACATCTCGTAACGTATAATGCAAGATAAAATATATAAAGTGGAAGTACGCGCAGCGCGTTAGAACACGTTTAGGAAATATGAAATGAAATATCATATAATACGTATATTATCACTAGGGCTCGGATTTTGTAGCAAAATAAATCTTTTTTTTTTTTTATTATTAAAAGGAAACTTTGTTTACTATTAGTTTCGACAAATGATATATTGGTAATGATTGATAATGATATATGATATATACCTCGGCATTACAATCGACAGTTTCATGCTTTTCAATGCCCATATAGCTAAGACGGCAGATAAAGCAGAGAGAATATGCCGAGCATAGGTGACCCGAAAGAGTCCAGGAGGCGCCTACAACCGCTGTAATCCACTTCATGCTGCTTTATGGGGTACCCACTTCGGCGCACACGCTCAAGTATGTGCCAAATAACGGTAGGCTGCTTAATAGATCGCAGAGGAAAGTTCTGCGCTGCAACTGTGCGTACTGCACATAGCTATAAATGTGGTAGTAGCAACCCCTCCCTCAGACTTCTTGGCATAGAGAGAGAGCTGGTCTTCGCGAGAAGGCGTCGGCCCGCACGCATATATACTATTTACATAAATGTAGATTTATATTTATATTTATGTTATAATAAACCAGTAATTTGCGCACGTTGTTCACGTCGATATTTTATCTGTCGATTATGTATCATATATATTTATTGACGAGTTTACAACACATTTCAAAATTATTCTTATAAAAAAATTTTTATTTTACATACATTATACAAATGTCACGTAATAAGACTCAAACAAATGTTCTATCTGACGAACAGTTGTTGAAAATATTGGATGAATCGGAAAATGAGAATTCTTTGAGTGAATTGAAAACAGAAAGCTCTGAAGATAATTCAAAAATTTCATCAGAAGTCGATGTACCGGTAAATATTAAAAATAATAGACCAGTAGTTATAGAGGATAAATGGCTCAATTGCTCAAAAAAAATCCAACCAATTATATTTTCTCCTTGACAATCCATTCATAGCCTCCGCAAACCTTCAAACTCACCTAGACCTTATGGAGAATTGGTATACCAAATGGAGATTTAAATTAAACCATAGCAAGTCTATACACACCACCTTTACGCTTAGACCAGCTCTTACCTCTGAGGTAACTCTTACTGGATACAGCTATGGGGAAGTGCAAAAAAGACAAATTTAAATAAAATTCAATGGATGCTCCCCCATACATATCTAACCATACTCTACATACAGACCTAAAATTAAAAACTATCCACGAGGAAACCAAACACTTTTACAAAAGATTCCACAACCGTCTTTCCTCCCACTCAAATCCTTTAATTAAAAACCTTTCCTCCCTCTCAATCCCCGGCAGTCCTCCTAGACGTTTAAAACGCAAATGGCATAGAGACCTGTTACAAATTTCAATATAGAAATAAAAAAAAAAAAAATTAATTAAAAAAACTAATTAAATATTATATAATTCATTTACATTTCTATATAACTATCAACCTTAAAGTGTCATCATTGGGTGGTTTCTTTACTTAATTTTTGTATTTTGTATACTCATGTTATCTGTACCTTATCATATATGCTTATTATATTATCTGATATAGAGTATATATTTCGACTCAAAATAAAAAAAAAAAAATATATTAAGAAAAAAAAAAAAAAAAGGTTATAAGGAAAAACCTCTTTTATGTTTAGAACCATGTCTTAAAAAGTACCATATGTAATATCATTATATTTTATTGTTTAATTATATTTTTAAATAGTATTATTTTTTATTGTAAATTTTCACTATTTTTGTGTAAAAAAGATGATTTTAAGTATAAGAAATAACATAATAAAATATTGTGTTGCCATGTCGTGACAGTTAAATAATTTTGAAGTAATTATAAAATATAAATATTAGGTAATAAGTAATTATTAAAAAATAAAAAAATAACATTAATACATTGTTAATCCGCGGTAAATACTAAACATTTTTAAATATTGCGAGTCTTCTTAATATTTTTGTTTTATTCTTGCCAATCATGTTTTAATTTATTTATTTTATTTCATGAAACATTTTGATTCAAAAATATCATAATGCTATTGTTTTTATTATCTATGATGTGTGGTAATAATCAGTCATAATTATGACTATTGAGTACGGAAAACAAGCCTAGTGTTACAACTTGTGAAAAAACAGACAATTCTATATTTTGTGCCAAATTTAACTTAGTTAATTAAACACTACGGACGGTATCGGTGGCGCCTCCGATGAATTAATTCAATTTGCACCGATGTACCATCCGCAGCTAGGTGAGTGTTTTAACCAAGTTTCAGCTTTCTTGAAAGCCTTGCTGAAGGCTAGATCTTCTTCTCAGTGTAGTCTCGCTCCACTTTTGTTAGTGGTCTTCTAGGTTTCTAGCCGTGGGCTTTTCACAGCGGGGGCCCTCTCCTTAGCCTTTTCCACATACATATTCCCTGGTGGACATAATTTTTTCCACGCAATCGGATATCCTTAACCAGTTTTTCCTAGAGTTCAGAAGTTCAGTATAATCTGAACCGTGTTGTCTGCTGTAAGATTAAGTCCCAAGTAGGTATTAGTTTCGTGTCTCAAAGTGAATCATGCGTTTCATTCAAAGACAGCGTGCTCAGCTGTATCCGGGCTTGTTCCACATAATTTTCTCCTCGTGTGGCCTGACCTTGTAGCTCACCATACTCACTGTCAGGCATCCATCTCCTACAAGCTTTCGTACAACTTTCAGCGGAGCCGAGACTATGGCCACTTGCGTGCTGCCCAGAACCTAAACTTTTTATTTCAGGTTTAATCGCTAACTAGAGAGGGAACTACTTTCACAATTTTCCCCTCCAGCCGCATCTTTTATTCAATGTAAAAATAAATATTATTAAAAGAAAAAATCCCGTTTTTGCCTGTAACGACGTGGGCTCACACAATTTTTTAACACCTGGGCACAAGTTATATTACAAATTTCCAATTTTCAATAAGTAGCTCGCCGCTCTTCAATCTGTCTCGTTTGTTCCAGTTCCTCCTTTTCCATCTCTCTCTTCACAAATTTCACAAACTGGTCAATCATGTACTGCACGACTATTAATAGACTTCCGCGAGATGCTTCAGGCAGTTTTTCACAGACCGGTTCACACACCAGTTCCGTCAGGTTCTGGATTGACAGCTGCCTCCTATCGATTGCTTGTTCCAGCGCATCTTCTCCTGGTCCCAGAATACACACTCTAGGAGAGTGTGGTATCTATCACGTATCTACAGAGCAGATATTTGGAGCCCCGGGCCTTGTCCATCTGATGCTGGTACTCCTAGATGCACCCGTGGCCAGTCATCGCCGGCGCAACCACATAAAGAGGTCCGAGATGATTTTCCTAGTTCAGCTGGCCTTCTCCATAGCCCGCCATCTCTCGTTCCATACTTCGACAGTCTGCCGCCGTTCCGCTATCCAGATGTCCCGCTTCTGAATTTGAGGAATGTTCTACGACAGCTCACAGCTATCCGACCCCGTTCCAAGGCAACGAGATCGATCGGTGGCCACTCCGTGAGCACGCTTATAGTGATATCCGATACTATTCTGTATGAAGATGCTATCCGCAGAGCCACTTGCCTTTGCTGCCTTACTAAGGCATTGAGGTTCTTCGCAAACATCATTACTCTGCTCGCCCAGATGGAAGCCACGTAGAGGGCCTTGCTCTAGACAACGGACACCAATAGCCTCCGCTAACTGCCGCAAAGCCTTCCCTAACGTTAGGCATAAGCCTGGCGATAGCCCTCGCCGTACTTTCTGCCGCTTTAATCGCCTGGCCTACATGTTGAGTGAACTCCAGCCTCCTGTTCAGTGTAACGCCGAGGTAGCGGAGGGAGTCCCAGATCGTTATATTTTGGCCTCTTATCCGAAGCCATGACACACCATAGGCCCACTTTCCCGTTAGGATGACGGTCTCCGTTTTTTGCACAGCTAGCTCGAGCCTATTCAAACCTAACATAACCTGGGTTCAGCACCTGCTTCAATAGCATACCGGTATCATATATTGTCGCATGGACTTATTAATTTATAGTTTACAAACTTAAACACGTGAAGAACAGAATCCGTATGCTAGTCTATATGCAATAAGCATGAATAACAGTAGGCCGTTTGAAAAAGTAATAAGTAGTTCACTAACGGGCTACCCCATTGCAAAAAGCCTAATTCTCCATCTGGTCTACGACGTACGAGGTCTGTCCCAAAAGTTTCCGACCTCTGTCCGTTATTCCGCGCTCGTCTTATTATCTTCGTCCGGCTCGTGGAATCCTTTGAAGTAGTTTCCATTCGACTAGAGAATACGCTCTCAATGTGCTTCCATACCTCGAAGCAGTTCTGGAAGTCCACCTTTGCAATAGCCTTTAGTGAACTTGTCGCATTTGTCCGTGTCATCAAATCGACGTTCTTTAAGTGGAATTTTTAACTTTGGGAATAGCCAAAAGTCGCAGGGGGCTATGTCAGAACTATACGGAGGTTGGCGAAGTTGTATTTTTTTATGTTTTACCAAATATAATCGTACTAGGTTTAATAAATGCGCTGGTGCCTTATCGTGGTATCGTGCATTTTCTATTAAATACTTTTAAGTAAGATTTCTAGACTTGTAGTAGAAAAAGTGTTCACAAGATAAAAAGAAAAATTTAAATAATTGAACATTGTAAAACTATCAATGCTATCAAACTATCAGCTTATCAAATTATCATTCTGTATATCACAATTAATTTAAATAAGTTGTAATAGTTGTATAAAGTTTTAAACCAAAGTAATATATAGCGAAAAAGTCATAAAACGTTTTAAATCAAAATAACGTAAAAGGAAATTTTTTTTCAATTTTCACGCCCAGGGGGTCATGTGGTGACCTCTTGGACATAACATACTTTTGTTGGCTGTGGACCATTGGTGACGTGGCTGATGGAATTGGTTGTTGCATTGATCGAGAAGTTTCCTCAGAGACTATTGTTCTCATTATGCTGGTCAGTTGGAACAAATGGATAGCAATGAAAGCATACGTTTTACTAGTGTTAGGCACTAAAGAAGAGGAAGAGAAGCAGACACTTAAAGGGACTGCCATAGTATGCCGCTCAAGGCATTGGAGTATAGGATAGAGAGCCTCAGGCTCTGACGAAGAAGGCGATGAGCAGCGCAGTTGTGCTAAAACCCGGTTATTTGGAAATATGTACTACATTGTAAGTATATTTGTAAATTAAATTGTAAATTATTTGTTGTTATATAAATAAACGATAGTCAGGAGGGAAAGCAGAACACTAGTAGTTATCTCCCTGGCCGACAAAATAAAATATCCATAGCGGAGTTCAGGATTGGTTACCCGCCTGATACACCAGGACTGGCCGTAGACGCTTACATGGTGCAAACATATATAAATAAACACTTTGCGATATTATATGTATCCAGAAAACACATAAAGGCATCGATTGGAATAAACCAAAAATCCGTGGGATGAAATTGGTAGCTGAAATACCATATTATAAACATGGAAGCGCTATTTTCACTAAACCTATGATGGAAAAAAAGTCATCAGATGTAACAAATTTTGAAGGAAAAGAAATTTTAACGATAGAATTAGCTAAGTGCACAGTTACATTAGTATACAAACCACCAAATGTTCTATTTAGTTTCCACAACCCTAATAATTTTAACAATTCAAGAACAAAAATAATAATCGGCAATAGCCATCACACAGGATGGGGATATGAAAATACAAATGATGATAGAGAACGGGTTGAACGATGGGCAGATGGTAACCAAATGTCGATCATACATCCAAGCTGCCTCCATCTTTTAATAGTGCAAGGTGGAAAAGGGGGTATAACCCATATTTGATTATGGTCAGTGAAAATATAAGACAGTATTTCAAGACAGTAGCAAAATCAATCCCACGCCCCCAACATCGTCCAATTATTTGTTTAATAATTGCCGCCATTAAACCCACTATAGTGCCAATGAAAAGAATGTTTAATTTCAGAAAGACTAATTGAAATGATTTTAGAACAGATCTGGACTCGGAGATCACAAACCTTGCACCAACCACGGAAAATTACGAGGCTTTTGTGAATATAGTTAAAAGAGTATCGAGAAATCATATCTCAAGGGGCTGCAGAACAGAATATACAACGGGCCTATCCTCAGAGCTAATAGAACACATGCATACATACATCGAAATGTATGAGAAGGACCCTTGTGGATATGAAATCATAAATAAAGGTGAATTTTTGCTAGAAGCAATAAGTACAAAAAAGAGAGCAAATTGGATAAATTTAGTAGAAAGCATAGATATGAAACACAGTAGCCAAAAGGCATGGGGCTTAATGAAGAAACTAAATAACGATCCAAAACAAAAGAACTCACAAAACATAAACACACCAGATCAAAATGCGCACCAACTTCTCTTAAACGGAAAAAGTCAGAGGGAAATAAAACACAAGTGAATCCAGAAAAAAACACACGACTGAAAATGAAGAATATGGACACTTCAAAGAGCAGTTCAACATAGAAGAACCAAACGAAGCCATAAGGATGCTTAAAAATAGGAAAGCCGCTGGATTGAACGAGATATGTGTAGAACGAATTAAAGAATTCGGTCCTAAGACCAAACCATGGATACAAAAGCCATTTAATGAAATCAGATCTACCTACAAACTACCCAAAATTTGGAGAAAAGCTCACATAATAGCCCTTTTAAAACCAAGTAAAGATCCAATAAGTTCAAAAAATTTCCGGCCAGTATCACTTCTATGCCACTTATACAAAGCCTTTGAAAGAATGGTTCACAATCGCATAGTTGGACATATTGACGAAAAATTGATACAAGAACAAGTAGGCATCAGGAAAGGTAAATCATGCATAGGGCAAATACTAAATATGACCCAGTTTATCGAAAATGGGTTTGAAATGAAAAAAAAAACAAGAGTAGCCCTTTTAGACCTGACAGCAGCCTATGATATGGTTAGCCATAGGATTTTATTAGATAAAATCTTCAACTTAACTAAAGACAAAAGTTTTATGCAGATAATAAAGGCACTACTCCAACATAGAAGATTTTACGTAACTCTAAGAAACAACAAAAGTAGATAGAAAAGTCAAAAAAATGGTCTTCCACAAGGTAATTTGTAGGCCCCTATCCTATTCAATATCTATACGAACAATCAACTGATCACTTCAGGCGCCAGGCATTTCATCTACGCGGATAACACAGCGATAGCAGTTCAAGATAACAACTTTGAAGGGGGAGAAACTAAACTAGAGGCCTCATTTAAAACTATGTCAATATTTTATCAGAACATGAAGCTGAAACCTAATCCAACGAAAGCTCAAATATGTGCGTTCCACCTAAAGAATAGACTAGCGTCTAGAAAGCTAGACACCATTAAGCAAATATTCCCGTTGAAATTTTTTTAAATTCATTGAAATTGAAATTTTATACGTAAGAATAAAATTTAAAAATACATTAAATAAATTAAAAAAAGATATCCTAGGATAATGAGGACAGCTGCAGCCACTTCAATAGGTAATTTAATTTTTAACGATTTTTTTTTCCCCGTGAGATTTGTTTACATGGAAATTTCACCGTAATATTATATTATAAATAGAAAAGTGCATACAATAAAATGGTCGAGTTCAATAATTACGCTTATTATTTTGAATTTCATAGGCCTCTTAATTTTTGATATTTTTAATTCAAACACTGATTATAGATTCTCATTGGTTTGATGTAAATATTCTTTGTAGAGAGAATTCATATTTCACCGAAATCCATTACTGTCCACGGTGATCCTGGTCCTGAGCATCCTCAAATATCACATTATCATCGTTGTCTGTGTCTTCGTTGTCAATGTCGGCAGTTTCTATGAGATTAGTAATCGCGGACACGTTAGATACTCCGTCTACCCCTCGGTCGCTCTCGTTGTCTGACCGGCCTGTCGTCCTCATCTCAGAGTCCACCCGGCCTTCCTCCGAAAGTTTGTCCCTGTCAGAAGGCATGTAGTACGCAACGTTGGGTAGATTTTTGATAACACATGCCGCCAGTGCTGACCTGAATATTTGCATGCTTTTGGCTTCAAACCTTTATACGGTATCAAACAGAACATTTTATGATAGTTAATACTATGGCTATTTTAGAATTACACATAAAACATTAAAGAGAGAAATAATTAATGTCATTGAATTTCGAAAAAAAAAAAATCATGTGTAAGTATTATGACAACTTCTAAAAGATGTTGTTCTTTGCTCGTAAAATCATGTTGCTTTCAAAATGTGTATACCAACTGTATTCTGTAACTCGGTAAGAAGCTCTATATATTTTATATTATCGAATATTTTGATTCGTTATGCTCTAGATCAGGGGTTCAAATGAGTTACAGACCGTATTAAATAGCCATAACGAATACATACGCAATTTCAAATACAATTTAGAAAGCAAATCTTTCTCGGACAACTTAAAATTAATAATTCACGACAATCGCACACCACAAAATCAACATAGAGGAAGATACAACTTCCCTACAACAAACAAAGTTGCCGCTCCGTTAATAGATGAAGACAAAGGACCCAGAGATATATACCGCATTGTAAACATAGCCAGCTACAAAGAGTGTCCGAATTGTATTGCGCTTACGGTACCCTGCAGTATCCTTGTTTGTTTATATTTTTTTTTATCTATGTTTATGAAAGGAGAAGATTCAGAAGGTTCAGCACAAAACAAAACATTTTTCGGTATGTAATTCTATGCATACAGTCTAATGGTCAAAGATAACCGTTTCAATAATTTACATTATTACCGAGATTTATTCAGTCAATACTGCGTTGACATGATGGCTAAAATGATATCGGAAAAATTGAATTTTATATCCTGAAACCGACAAAAGTTAAGAACTGACGATTATATACATTTAAGAGATGATTTAAATAGGAATGGTCATGCAAATGCTGCAAATATTGGTCAACACGTTATCTTGCTCTCTTCTTTCATGGGCTCGGCGAGATAAATGCACAAAAAAACGCAAGACGCTATGGCATACGTGCGAAATTACGAAATGTCTGACTTATTAGTTACCTTTACTTGCAACTCCGATTGGGTCAAATAGAGCAAGAAAATTTTTCAGGACAACGATCTTTCGACTAACATGATATTATAGCATTTACATGTCTTTCATTTAAAAATGAAGAAACTTTTTAAACTATTTACAAAATAAGACATTTTCGGAAAAGCCAAATATCATATAGCCAGTGTCGAGTGGCAAAAACGGGGTTTACATACTACCACATGTTGTTTTAGCTAGAAAATAAAATACAACCTGACGAAATTAACAAAATTAACAAATAATTCATTGAATTTGATCACTTTCTTTCGGGAAAATTTGCTAATCTGAGTGTCTAAATTACGCGTCATCGTGTAGCGAAGACTTTAGAATTATCGCCATAATAAATTAAAATAAATAAATACATTTGATTGTATTTTTTAATTAACTCATAAAAATGTATCTGACCCGGGCTCGGTCTCCAAATACACATGTATTAAAATCACAATACAGTCTTTTTTTCCGGGGAAAAATTAACAAAAATGTGAATCACTTCAAAAACATATTATAACAAATTAAACAATTTCTAAAAAAAAAAAAAAACAATAGATTATAATCTACTACCTCTTTATGTACGCACAATGTAAACGTAACTTTGGACTTAAATTTTAATAAATAGCATAAAGTAAAAAGTAATTTTACTAAATTAGTCATCAGATATTTACTGATTATTCCGACTTGGATACAATAATATACACGATAGTAAAATTAAAATTATAAAATATATTTGTATACATCACGTTCTATAATTGCATAATCGGTTGTTTTTTCTGTGGGAAAATTGCCGTTAACATTTAGTTTCTTACGATTTCTTATTTGTGGTGATATTATACAGAGTAATCGATCTATCGTAAGACACTCATTATTTCGGAAAATATTAACTTTTTTTAGAATTTGTTTTACGCTTATGTTATTTTCAAAAAATGGCAAAGATAAAATTGTAGAGCTGTTTGTTTCTTGAATTTCCTATAAAACAAACTCCAAAAAAAGTTAATTTTTTCTGAGTAAATGTCATACGATAGATTGATCACCCTGTATATTGTAAGTGTAGACTATTTTTGCAAAAATCATATCGGTGATATATGTGGAGGCCATAGTTGATTTATTTTAGAAATGTTGATATTAATCATCGCTTATTGAATTAACCGTTAATATTCAATGCACAGTATTGAAATACAAAATAGAGCCGAGAACAAATAAAAAAATATTTAAACAAATCTACTAACCATTCGTCCGTACGGTCGTTGTAACATTCCACTTGGGCTATAGTGGTCACGCCATTGAAACCGCCGGCCACGAATATCATGTCGTCCAGTACTTCAATAGCGAAGTTACTCCTCGGGCTACCCATTTCTACTACCGGCGACCAGCGGTTCGTAGTCGGGTCGAATTTCTCACCAGTATTCATCCTAAAAAGCCCATTGAAGCCACCCATCACATACAGACAGTTGTGGTACGCTATGCACGACACGCCACTCCTCCTTGTTTGCATCGGTGTTACTATTGTCCAAACGTTCGCTTCCGCGTCGTAACATTCAACTGTGTTCATGCACTCTTGCCCATTGAACCCCCCGGTTATATATATTTTGTCTGTGGAGTTACACATACAGTATAATGTTGTATATAATATAAATATCTATAAATAATAATATTATTGTCTTTTGCTAGTTTCCATATATTTTTTTCATCTCGTTTTTCTTCAATCGTCCGACCTTTGTATGGTAAGAACTCAGCGCTCAGTAATAATTTATACTACATTACCTAATTCCGAACGTTGTGACAGAGAGGGCACTGTAGTCACTATAGGAATACACTCCCCAGATGGCAAAAAATATAAAAAAAAAAATTAAAATCGGGACCACGTCATGATATAGCTTTTCCTTGCCCGATATATCGGGTAAGTCATATTTATAAAGTTGATAATCGTGTCTATCACGTTCCAGGGTCACCAATTCATTGACATTAAATTCGAATACTGATTGATACTGACTTCCAATTTTAATATTTGTTATTTTAAAATCTGAGCAAATGGTTTGTGATTGTATGAATAATTTTTTTATCTGTAAAAAATGTTCTACCAGACATCTTGTTTCGATAAAAAAAACGAATTGGGACACTTTTTGATGCATTTTAGATTAAGTTAGGGCATTGAGGTCATTTTTTGATTTTTAAAACAGTTGTTTTTAATAACGGAAAAACCAGGAAACGGACAAATATGTATTCGATCGGCCGCATTGTGTGTTTGTATGTACATGTGTATTTGTAGCTCAGTCAGAGTGGTTTGATTCACCGCGCAAAACTGACAGTCTAAATGATGGCGGTGGATATGTGTGTGTGTGTATATATGTAAAAGTGTGACTTATATATTAAAGAACAATAGTAACTAGATAAATGGTAGCTCAAAATGCGGTGATGACTAACTAAAGGTATATTGCCGTACAAATAAATAAATCAATACAAAATCGTAATTAGCCCTTTTGGCTCGACAAAGTATAACGACGAATATATAAAGATTGTGAATCGTAGTGATTAGTGCACAAGTAAAATAATAATAATAATAATAATAATAAACCTCAGATAATTGTCAGTGCACTTTTGGCCAGCTGCTACTAGAGCGTATGTAACCCGAACCCCCCCCCCATATTTGAATATTCCCATTTTTTTACGCCAATAATTAATACTCAATTCTTGTGAATTCCTGTCCATATTTTTATAATTCCTATTCCACTAGTTTTCTCGGAAAGTCAAATTTTCCAGGGGTTCGTTTTTTTATACCTACCCTAATTTCAATAATTTCACTTTTTTTTCATCTGCAGAATCATTTCATGGTTTTTTCTTGGAAACATATACATAAATACATATAAAGTTGGCCATTTATTCTATAGATTGCTACAGTTTAAGTACCTAGGAGTCCTACTGACCCATGATAATGAGTTAAAAACAGAGATATAAAGACGAATCCAAATGGCTAATAATTGTTATTTTGGCATTGGACCTCTTATAAGATCCAGAGCCATTTCATAAAACCAGAAGGTTAGGATTTATATAACATTTATACGGCCTATCATTTTATATGGATCTAAAACATGGGTTCTAAGAAAGACGGACGAACTGAGAAGACTTGAGGTTTTCGAAAGAAAATATCTGAGGCGTATATTTGTAGAAAATGTTCATTATGTATTGTAGGTAAACAATAATACAATATATAAATTATAGATTAGCAACTAATTCATCAAATATTTTATTGTTTAACATCATAACTGTTAATTAAGAAACAAGAATCTCTTTAATCATTGAACTGTTGTTTTAGCTTATTTCTATAATAATAATATACAATAATATTTACAAATTAATTTTAAGAATATTATACAATTTTCAACTTAAGATTTATATTCCCGTTAAAAGTTTAATTTTTTTTATTAAATATTTTCAGGAAATTCTCCAAAAGCTTGTGTAAATCGATGTTCCATATGTAAATAAACTTTTAAATAGCTTTTCAATGTGTTTAACTCATAAACCAAGAACAGAAAATTAGCGTACGGGGTGTGGCTATTAAAGAACGAGACTGCTCGCCTAGAGGGTGCCCTAGATGGGTAATAAAAAAAACGAAAAATGTGTTGGGTATCTAGATATCTTATCTATGCACGTACCAAAACACGTTTTCGTCCCTATTAAAGTATTTGTGCAGTAGTGGTTTGAAACGAACGTGTTTTTTCCTCGTGCCGAAAACCATGTGTGACGAAAAACAGGAGCAACGTATCAATCTCAAATTTCTCGTTAAATTGAAAAAAACTCCGACCGAGTGCTATAAATTGTTGCAAGACGCCTATGGAGGCAATTTTATATCTTGTGCACGTGTTTTTGAGTGGTATAAGCGCTTCAGTGAAGGCTGAGAGAGCACTGAAGATGACCAGTGCCCAGGTCGCCCTGTCACTGTTTCAACTCCGGAAACAGTGACCAAAATCAACCATATTGTGCGTGCAGATCGTCGAATAAGCATCCGGATGATTGCCGAGGCTGTAAACGCCGATAAAGAAACGATTAGAAAAATTTTACATGAGGAATTACA
The DNA here is from genome assembly GCA_902439185.1 of Cinara cedri. Classification (NCBI taxonomy): domain Eukaryota; kingdom Metazoa; phylum Arthropoda; class Insecta; order Hemiptera; family Aphididae; genus Cinara; species Cinara cedri. The sequence continues at coordinate 22,879 of CABPRJ010001041.1, read as the reverse complement.
TATGACAAAAGTCTGTGCAAAGTTGATGCCAAAAAACCTGACTCCTGACCAAAAGTTCTTGCGTCAACAGGTCTGCTCAGATTTCCTTGAAAAGTTAAAAGAAGATCCCGGACTGATGCAAAAACATTATAACTTGCGACGAAACATGGATTTTTCAATACGATGTTGAAACAAAGCGACAATCGATGCATTGGAAGACACCTGAATCGCCCAGAATCAAAAAAGCAAGGATGTCCAAATCAAAATTTAAGGCAATGTTGATCGTTTTTTTTGACATTAACGGTATCGTGATGACTGAATGGGTTCCAGAGGGTCAGACTGTCAACCAGATTTACTATTTATCAGTTTTGGCAACACTGCGAGAAAGAGTTCGTAAGAAACGNTTGTGGAAGAACAACTCGTGGATTTTGCACCAGGACAACGCACCTGCCCATAACGCGCTATCTGTGAAGCAGTATTTGGCCGGTAAGCGCACTCCAGTGCTCGAACACGCACCGTACTCGCCAGATTTGGCACTGTGCGACTTTTTTTTGTTTCCAAAGATAAAATCTGCTTTGAAAGGGACCCGATTTGAGTAGATGGAAGCGGTAAAGCAAAAAACGGCAGAGCTCCTAAAGGCCCTCACCAAAGAAGACTTCCAGCACTGCTTTGATCAATGGAAAAAACGTATGGAAAGGTGTGTGGCGAGGGGAGGGGAGTATATTGAAGGGGAGCATTTGAATGTAGAATAATTATTATAATAAAATACTTTTTCGTAACCAGTCTTGTTATTTAATAGCCACACCTCGTATATGTATTGTTTGTTCTTTATTAGAAACGGATATCATTAATTGTGAAAATAAAGCTTAAGAAAAATGGAATCGAAAAATTAAAAGCAGTGGAAAATTAATTGCTATATAACTTCAAATCCACATTTAAGATATTTGACCCTGAGCAACTCAAATAGTAAGAAAACATTACCAGTATTAAAAAATTGATCAAGGTGTGAAGAACTGAAAGGATGTAAAACAAATTCATTTCGAGGAGAGTTATATTTAATAACACGTGTGCATTTGATTTATTAACATCACTTATTATGGTATGTAATTTTATACTTAATCTTAAATAATAAACATTTTTATCGTGCAAAATTATTTATGTGTTATTAAATTATAATTTATAATAATTATTAATACTGTACGGGTGACTTCAGGTACAATTATAAAAACATAAGTATATAATATGTACAATAATATATTGATTATATAGAAGTTATTCAAATAAAACTATAATACATAGGCTGTCCGATAAATAAGGTACAGAAATATACTGAATGATGAAAAATTAATTTATTACTATACAATTTTTATACTCATCTTCAAGACTTTTTCAACCCCGATTAAATTTTGTACACCAAACCGATACACTTTTTCGAAACGTAACGTGCGGGCCATAAACTTCAGTTAATTTTCTATAAATTTAAATCAGAGAAACATTTTGAGAATTAAAAATCGAATGATTGCACTAACTTCTTCTTTTGTGCAACTTAAATATTGGTTTTCCATGTTTATATTTACGTAGCTGACGGAACACAACCATAATAGTCAATGGAGATGTTTTAAAGTTTTTTTCAGCAAAAAACATTTCTGATTTTTCATTGTATAAACATATTATGGAACAAAAATTTATGCATTTTACATTAAAAATTAATGTAGATGATAATTTATCCAAATTACAAAATTTTTTGGATGAGTGGTATATTTTGTGTGTATCTCTACTAGAGACAGTCATTACTGGAGTTTAAGAAATGCATTTAGTCATAATGTTCTTTTTTGGGAAGGTAATATACATTTGTATAACTGTTTACTATGAATGAAATGCATATTACATAATTGTATTATTTATTTATTATAATATTTAAATAGATGAAGATGCTGTTCCCAGCTTACGCAGTAAGGAGGGAAGCAGGCAGCAACCATTTTTAAAATAAAGCTGTGTGATATCTAATAAAAACTAATAAAAAGAAAATTCACAGTACTAAGAGGAGTTTTTGCTTTTCAACAACTAAAATGTTCATTAAGAAATTCTAGAAGGATCTAGAAATTGGGAACTGTACGATGACCTCAAAAAAATTTCTGTTTAAGTGAAAGAACACACGACAGTACCAGTCGAATTTGTTATTTTATTCAATTTAACTTTAACTGTAGATTTTTTAAAAGATATATATAAAATATACACCTACAAATTAATTTTGTTTATAATAATTTTTATTATATGGTGTGGACATCATTTGATTGAAAATTGATATTCCAATCCCTCTATTTAATCACTAAACCGTCGACATGATTTTCGTCCAAATGACCCGCACGATAAGCTTAATACCGTATAAAGTTAGATGTAAAGTATAAATTAATATTTATTGCCTCACATACAAACAATTAGTTTGGTGTACTGATCAGGAACAATATAAAACATTATTAAACTATAAATTGTACATATTGACAAAATATGTAAATATGAGTTAAACATAACTGTGTTAATCTTAAAACATTTCAGATATATCGATATATTAATATTTGACAATAGCATAAAATGTTGTGTTCTATAGAATAAATTGTGTGTATACATCATTATAAGATTTAATTAAAATTTAAAATTCAAAAACATTAAAAATCCAAAATGTTTCATTAGGTATACGATATACTATTGAGACATATATATTATAACTTCTTTCTTCTTATTTTTCCTTTGGATTTCTTGATTTCCCACGGTCTTTGGAATAGATTTTAAAGTTCTTCATCATGCCATCTTCTCCATTCTCCTGTTATAGTATCCCGACATAGGCCAAATATACGCTTCAGATATTTTCTTTCGAAAACCTCAAGTCTCAGTTCGTCCGTCTTTCTTAGAACCCATGTTTTAGATCCATATAAAATGATAAGCTGTATAAATGTCATATAAATCCTAACCTTCAGGTTTTATGAAATGGCTCTTGATCTTATAAGAGATCCAATGCCAAAATAACAATTATTAGCCATTTGGATTCGTCTTGATATCTCTGTTTTTAACTCATTATCGTGGGTCAATAGGACTCCTAGTTACTTAAACTGTAGCAATCTATAGAATAAATTGCCAACTGTATATGTTTCCAAAAAAAAACCATGAAATGATTCTGCAGATGAAAAAAAAAGTGGAATTATTGAAATTAGGGTAGGTATGTAAAAAACGAACCCTTGGAAAATTTGACTTACGGGGAAAACTAGTGGAGTAGGAATTATAAAAATATGGACAGGAATTCACAAGAATTGAGTAGTGATTATTGGCGTAAAAAAAAATGGGAATATTCCTATTTAGGGGGGGGGGGCTGGGGTTACGTACGTGCTACCTGAACATAAGAATTTACGAAAACTAATGAAACGAAACTACACAACAATAATGGTACAGAAATAAGTGATTAGCACAAAACGGCAACTTAGTAAATTGTAAACTCGGAAATATATTATAGGTAGGTACCGATGGATGGAAGGCTATTAGAGCTGCCTGATCCTAATCCGATTGCTATCTAAGTCCGTTAATTATTATAATAATTATATTGCTGTTTGAATTTTAATATTGGATATTAGAACCTACTATATAAAAAACTATGATATATAAACCGACGAACACGACGAAGGGTTGAACCAAACGTTTGCGAACATTGCTAGTACGGAGGTGTAGACTGGAAGAAAAATAATAATCTCATACAGCGAGTGAACACTGACGACCGACAACGGTACAATATTATGTAATTGTTTGATATTGACTTAATATTAACTTAATCTAAATATGCTGTGTATTTGTGTGTGTTTGAGACCGACCCGAGCCTCTCATTAATTGCTGTTACTCGCTATTTTAGGTACACTGACCTAATTAAGCAATGGTGTTGCGGACGGGTATTGGCTCGGGGAATGTAGACGCGCGATTATAACAATATGCCTATTAATTGGCACCAACAGGTTCAAAAAATTAAACATTTGAAAAAGAAATTTGACTAATTGATTACTATTGACGTAGGATTAAGATGGCACTTTTGATAATAGTATTCATAATCATAAAAATTCAGAAGTGGACGATTATGAATTGTATTATATTTGTGGCTATATGACTACAAACTTAACAAAAAACATCAAATGTTATATTTGTCTTATGATATTAACTGATAGGAAAAATGTAGGAAAACCGGGGAAATCGGTACAACATTATACAAATATTATTAAAAAAAATATTAATAATAGTCTATTTAATTATTTTACTATAATATGGCATATATATTGTTGATAGAGTATTATTATCAACTGAATTCCGCTTAGAATCGTTTTTTCGTAAGCAGTGGTTTATCGTTGCTTACAAGTATACATTAAATTACTTATAATTGTGACCGTATACTTCTCTATTATCTTAGGACGTCTTTTTATTATTGTGTTTTTATAACACATATACTTTTACCCCTACTTGTACCTAACGGCAGCTTTCAAAACATTTGAGGGCCACTCGTAATAGTCCAGTCAAAATAAACATTCAACTTCGGAATAATTCGCATAGAGCTGAAAATTGGTACACACTTCAAGTACATCATCTGTGATAACTCACGTGCAGTTTCGTAAAATCTACACTCGTAAAAGTAGTATTGTTTCAGCCAAACGACAAGGAGAGATGGAAGTTACATCGTACTAGAATGTGGTCAGATGAGGCATTTTTTGTTTTAAAAATGTTGCTTATTTTGTGGTGATGAAGAAAATGCCAAAAAAGAAAAAAAATCACAGGTAAATTGGCGAGCAATATATCAAGTTGCTACACTTTTTTTAAAAGATAATATTATGAATATCGTTTCTTTCACTACTTGAATCAATTCAAGATTTAATTCCATGTTCAACAATACCTTTTTGATTTTCATGAAAATGTTTATTATAAATGAAGCAAACTTGTGACACTTTTAAAAAGTATCTGGTATCTAGTATTAGTACAGTACAATCGTTCATAGTGCGTGGACATATTTTCAGTGTGTCTGTGTTTATCATATTTATATAATAATTATTATCTAGTGATAACCAATACATTTTTAGAAATGTTGAAACAAAGGATACCCCGATAAAAAACAGCAATGAAACAGCATGAAATCTCTACGCAATGAATTTTAGCAAAATAGGGATTCAGGTGAAAGGAGCTGGATTATCAATTATTTCCATGGTGTTCCATCATTTTTTTAAAAAAACTAAATTATTCCGGGCCGAGTATATAATCATAATATTATTAATAGCTTTAAGTATAGTTATAAAAAGAATGTAAATCCGCGTATATATAAAACTTATTATATAAGTGGCTACTATCAAAATGTTAGAGGCTTGCGTACTAAATTAGATTTTTTAAGATGCAATAATATACCATTATTGTCTGTTGATTGTTTTGCTTTAACGGAGACGTGGTTATCTAGTGATGTTTCCGATAACGGCTTGACTTTGATAAATTGAATGTATATCGTTTTGGCCGGTGGGATAAGACTAGTACCTTTAAGAGAGGTGGAGGGGTGTTTATAGGTATATATAAGTGTTTAGTAGCAAACTTAATAATAGTCCCTAATGAACAACTATTCACAATATTTAAAGTTGGTAATGGATATAAATTTATTTTGGATGCATGTTATATACCGATGGCTAGCCAGATTGATAAGTATTATATAGCTCTAATTGAAATGGTTGAGTATATATTTAATAAATATTCGTTTGATATAAATTGTATTCTTTTAGGTGATTTTAACTTCCTAGGTTTTCGTTTTGTAAATAATAATATTGGCCTTGGTTATATTAGTGATAATTTGTATCTCATTGCAGGTAATACTATTTATGAAAGTTTTGCATCACTTAATTTGCTTAAAATTAATAATATTGATAATAAATATGGTTCTCAACTTGATTTGGTATTTTCTAACGATAATTTAATTGATAATACTTTCCTTCAGTTGAGGGAAGAAGTCGTTGTGAGGAACTCTCTAAATTATGTTATTCCAAGTATTTAAAACGTATTCAAAATTCCCTAATAAATAATCCAAACAATTTTTGGAAGTTTATCGAGGATAAGAAATAAAGTAATGATCTCCCTATTATTATGCATACTAATGATAACACCGCAAACAACAACGATAATATTTTGATTTGTCTAAGTGTTACTTAGGTTCAGTCTACACTCCTAGTCAAACTTTTTCTTCTCACACTCTACATAACTCATCATACACTAAAGACATAATTGATTTTTTTTACGTTTTATTTTCTTTTTTGGAAATACTTAACTCTCTAATTTCCTCATCTAAAACAAAATTAGGTCGTGATCAAATTCCCGAAATAATTGATCGTAATTGTTCTTAAACCTTAGCCCATCCGATTCATTATTCATTAAACGTATCATTCTCTATAGGAGTTTTTCCTAATCTCTGAAATAATAGTTTTATATATCCGATCTTTAAATCAGGGAACTGACCGTAGGTAATTATCGTCCTATTTCTTGTTTGAGTGTATTACCAAAATTATCTGAAAAACTTCTTGAATCAAAAATGTCTAATATTTTTATAATTATTTTATCTAATAACCAACATGGCTTTTGTAAGTCGAAATCAATTTTAAACGATTTAATGACATTTTATTCAGATTTAATACAATAAGTAATGGTATTTAAGTTGATGCCATGCACACAGATGTTAGAAAAGCATTTGAAACAATAAATATTAATATATTAATAAATAAATTAGATATAAGAATTGGAATAATAAATTGGTGTAAGAGATCCAATCTTTCATGGTTCAATTCATCTCTGTGTGACCGAATTCAACAAGATAAAATAGGAAATTCAATCTCACGTAATCTTAATATATACTCTGGAGTGCCACTGGGTGGTCATCATTCACCTCTGCTATTTTTAATTTTTGTCAATGATTTATTTATTTATTTTAATTTATTTCAATTTTGTAAATCCGCCTTTTTTTGCGGACAATTTAAAACTATTTATGCCAATTTCTTCAATAGATGATTATAATAAGCTACAATATGACCTCAATTATTTCTGCTTATGGTGTGATAAACTTTAGTCGCATGATAACCACACATTATACAACTCATTTAAGAAATGTGATATCAATTTTTACTTTGTAACCGTTGGATATAGGTTTAATTATTTTTATTATATCATTTTAAATTTGTGCTTGGTTTGCTTATAGTTTTGACACATAATTAATTAGTTTACTTTATATTATTATATATTTGTGTCAAAAATAGTAAAATGACCAATTACGAAGAAATGCTAATATTATTTGCTTTTGAGAATGTTGAAGGATATGAATTAATTAATATTAGACAAATGATAAAGCAAGTGAGCTGAATGGGCCTTGGATAAGACATTATTACTTACTAGTTAGGAATTTAAAAGAATAATACCTTACAGTTAATAATACATTACAGAAAAAAGGAATAACATCAATAATTAATGATTAAATTATATCAATTATTATTATCTGAGATTATAATCTAGATATCTTTATTGGTAGATTTTGTATTTTTGCCACAACAGTTAAGTTGACATACTTCATCGTATTCGATAAGCAATAAAATCTCATTGATTTGGTTCAAGAGTACCAATTTTAAGTTTAAAATATGTTGGCAATTTTTGAGCTGCAATTGGTGTTTCTTCTTTATCACCCTACGAGAAGTAATATACAAGTATAATACTAGATAGCCAATATTATTTTATTACAGTGATGCTACCGTCATTTATAAAGTGGCCCATGGTTGAAAATAAACCTTAAAATTTGTTATCTTTTTGACATTATTTAGCTTGTTGCTTTTAAAATCTAGTGATGTACATTTTTGTACCTAAAGGTTTTTATTATATTTTTATCATGCTCTGTCAGTGTTAGTATTAGTTTATTATTTGAAGATTACGTCACTTGGCCTTTGCGCTTTAAGACATTAAGAACAAACTTGATGTACAGAATATTACTATAGGAATCGTAAATAAATGAACTAATTACGCTAACGGTAGCCACCCGGTATTTGCATTGTAAAGTATTAGTAAATTTACAAAAGATCCCTATTTGGCCACTCTCTGATTATATTATTATGTACAATACATATAGTAAAATTTATATAGTTTTTCATGGGAGGACATGAAATTACATAGAAATTTACATGAAATTGTGAAATGATTAACCACGGCCATCATACTGCGCGGATATGTTATGTTACATAATATTATGTATGAATACTCACTATTTAGGACTGTGGCGCACGCGTCACTTCTCTGGGAGGTCATTGGTGCTATCATCGTCCACTGGTTTCTTTCAAAATTGTATTTTTCTGCGGAGCTAAGGCGGTGATGACCGTCAAATCCGCCCATCGCGTAAATAACACTGTTCAACATGGCGACACTGACATAACACCTGCAGTATTTGTATATTTGGCCGTCAAAATGAAACGATAAATGATGAAAACCATATATTGATTCCGTAACCGATGTGGTCGGTGCATTTTCAGTAGAAACATTTTTGTTGGGCATTTTCGATCATCCATTTTGTATGTATCAGGACACTTGCGATCGTAACATAAAAAATGAAACTCGACGTTTAAAAAGTATTAGCCATACTATTTACACATTCAACTACTACATGCATACAAGAAATTACTTTACACAATTCATAAATATGGATTTTGACACAATAACACAGTAATGCCAGTAGAATAAACCTGACAAATTGTGAATAAAATAATTGTATTAAGTATTTATATTATTGTTAGTTTATTCGAATCTACGTCATTTCGACGAGCGCCATATAGACGCGGTCATACATTTCGATGCGTTATTTTGTTTTAAATCATTATTATTGATTTTTTTTCAAAATAAATCAATGTATATATTTTTATTTATTCTTTAGTATCTTTAGATTAAATGTTTTATTTAGGTACATTAAATTATTGAAGTAGTAGTAATCAAACATACAAGCCGCTGTTATAGGTAGGATATTGGAAAGGTAGGATACAGAAGGGAATTTAATGTAATATGTAAGCAATGTTAAACCATTCATAACGAAAAAACGATTCTGAACGGAGTATCGTGATTTCACAAGAAATAAATTTCTCAAAATAAAAATAGTTTATCAAAGTAGTCGTATTTTAATCTGTGGTATAAGCACTATAGCCGATAAATTGATCATAAGCCACGGAGGAAAAAACAAAATAATTTATCATTGTAAAACCCGTTTTTAATTTCAAAATATGGGTTCCGGTTCCCAATATTTTAATGGTTTTGGGTTTCAGAACCGGTTCTAGTCGGTTCGGTTCCAGTCTCTGAAATAAATATAATTTTGTGATATTTTTAAGATACTAAATACAACTTTGTACGTATTTCTAAAGATTGTGTATCACATTATGATTGTGATTATTATTAATATGTAGGTAAAATATTTTAATTTTGGAAAATTCCGCTTTCACATGTTCATCTTTTTAACTGCAGTTCAGAACAATAAATTTACTCAATAATTAATACAAGTGCTACAATATGACACATAATAGCTATTACACAAAATGCCTTTAGAATATAGATGGTGAAAAGGCAAAATGTCGTAAACGGCATTATTGTTATTCTTCATATAGAGGACAGCATTCTGTATCTTTACAACTCGTGCTGTTATTTCTATAATAATTTAACAGCTGTTTATTATAATTTGAAAAATACAATAATATTAGTAGGTAAGGGCAAATTCCTTTGCATAAATGCCATTTGGCATCATAAACGATATGATCAAATTTTTAATAAACGTATACCTACGCCATTTTTGTCGTTTACATTGTTTAAAAATGTTCTCAACTTCATTTTGATAACACACAATCTGCATTAAATGACAACTACTCACATAAAAATACAGATAATATTAATAAAATATTATTATTTAGTTATCAGTTTGTGATTATGTCACGTTGTTGCAAAAAAAAAAAAAAAAACTGCACGATTACAGTAAACATAGAATAAATGCAATTATACAATTATTGATTTAGGTAATGAACAACATTGAATTGATTCATTTAACAATCAGATAACATAGATTGAATAAATAATAATTTATATTTGTACATTTTCAGTGAAATTACTGCTAGAACATTACAAATGTTTTCAATTGTGATAAAATATCTGATGGACTCACAACGACCATAGGTAATGAACAAAATTTTATTTAATATTGTATGTAATTTTTTAATATGAGTATCAAGTGTTACCCCGAAATACAATACCATAGGACACTATGATAAAAAACTATAAGTCTTTTAAGTACAATTTATATCCTGATTTTAAAAAAAGCGGCAACGAATGCTATTTTAATTGAATTGCCGAACGCAAAAATGCATAGTTATTATTTTTTTAAATTAATTCAGACAACTATTGGAGGCAAATTAAAAAATTAGGAACACTTGTTTTTATGTCTATTGGAAAAAATAATTAGTTCGTTTGAAGTATTACTAGAAAGTGATTATTTCACTTAAAACGAAAACATATTAACACTACCTATCACTTATTTCAAATATACGTGAATTGAAATTTTTAATAGAAGAGGTAGAAATCGAGCGCCATTATTTCCAACTAAAGTCCGGAACTGTGTTATTCGCCTTAAAAATGATTTTTTTAGGACTAACAATAAAGTAGATGGTATTATAATACATTTTCGTCACTGTTAAATTTTATATAAAACCAGTAATTTAGAAATTTATAAACATATTTAAGTGAGAATAAAACATAAATAAAATGTTTAAAAGAACAATTCATTGCTAGATGTGTGATAAAAAAAAAAAAAAGAAGAAATATAAGTATTCGGCAAAGAGATTATTACACATAGTTGAAAATAACCAACACTTATCGACTGATGAAATATTAACAGGTCTTGCACACAATTTAAAGTTGTATACATATGAAATTATAGAAATAATTGTCAATACTTTTGACTACACTTATATAGAATTATAGGAACATATTAATTTATTAATTAAATAATAATTTAATAAAAAAAACCGCGTCGAAATGTCGTACGCGCCCAATTGTCTCGCATCGAAATGACGCAAAACCCCAGTATTCGTAGTTAGGTATGATTAAAAGTATGGTCAACAGTTTTAAAAACATCTAGTTTTTTTAAATATAACCACAAATGCGCAGACCGCATGTATGATAACATAGCCCCTCGCTGTCCCAATTAGAGATGGTAATTTTGAAAATTCTAGGGAAGGTTTCCGATTCCCGGGAATTTGAAGTCTCGGGAACGGAAATTCCGGGATTCTAAAAACTATTTAAAATTATGTAACATACTTGCATAAATAAATAATTGAGATATTAGAAAAACAGTGAAAATGTAAGTAATATTATGTTTTTTTTTTATATTTCCAATCCACGATTTTCTGAAATGGTGGTTTTCAACCTTCTAGGAATCGAAGCCACCTAATTTTTAGTTGTTTTTGTAAGTATCCTAACTTCTAGTTTAGCTATATAAGATTTGATAACGTAGAAGTGTAATTTACGATCAATAGGTATAATTATAAGATGTTATAATGCAATTTTTAGTTTAGGTAAGTAGCTAAAAAATATTGAGGTTCTAGAGGTACCTACAAACAATATTATAAATAACTTTAAGTGATGATACTGCTGCAGGGTGTGATAGAGTAACGGTGAAAATTTTAAAATGTATTTCTGAGTTAATTTTAAATCCACTTGTACATTTATATAATTTAAGTATCGAAAATAGTATATTTTCGGATAAATTAAAATTAGCATTTATCAAAACATTATACAAAAAACAAATTTTTCAAAAGTATTTGAAAAAAGGTAAGAAAATGGGGATGGGTGAAGCCACTAGTGTAGGCGGAAAGTTTAGAAAGTAGAATACAGATGGGAATTTAATATATATTTGTAAGCAACGATCAGCCATTTCTTACGAAAAAACGATTCTAATTGGATTTCAGTTGATAGTGATGTTTTGTTAACAAAATATTTGCCATATTATAGTAAAATAATTTAATAGGCTCTATATATTTTCTTTAAAATAATATTTGTTTAATGCTTTACCGATTTCCTCCCTTTTCTTACGTTTTTCCCGGTTTTTTTATGTTTTTATCCCAAATTTTCACCTTTGCTAAGAAAACAAAAAAAAAGGCCTCTTTAAAGTATCTCTGCAGTGAAATTACTTTTCAGATTTAATCCTATCATTAAACGTTAAAGCATAATTGGTGGTAGAAAAGTTGTCCACAAAAAAAAAATCGTAATAATATTATTCAAATATATTTCGTATTTTTTCTGTTTTTCGCATTTGATGAGAAAACTTAAGAAATTATTATATCAAATTCCTTAAACTAAATTAAATTTATATTTATACACAATTTTATTTTTTTTTTTTAAAGCTATTTTCTATAAACATTTTTTTTACGTAATTTTTTTTTTGCGAATTATCCAATAATGTTTTAAAACGATTGATGGCCGATAACGATAAAAAAATGATTTGGTTTTCTTTTAGTTGAAGAAAAACGTATTTGAGTTTGTATACGGTAAATTGCAAAATATAATAGATACATATAATACAAATTAATTAAAATACCACTCACGTGGATGCCGCCACTGTTGATGTAATAGGAAGTTGGGAAGATAGGATACAGACGAGAATTGAACGTACATCAGTAAGCAACGATTAGCCATTGCTAATGGAGGCGGTATAATTACATTTATTATTTTTAAACTGAAACCAGCATGTATCTTCATTTAAAGTTAAATATGGATAATCCATATTTCAGATTGTGTAAATTATTGATAATTTTATTCGTTTTTGCTTATCAAAAGATAAATTAAATTGAAATAATTTTCAGTTTGGCGCTCCTTACGTTCTGGTGACCTGGACAGTTGTCCATGTCTCCCATTGCTTTCGCCGGCCATGTCTGCAAGGTAGTGTCTTAGGGCCGATTTCTTTTTTTATTTTATATTATTGATATATGTGGTTTTAATATTGAAGGTAAAATAGTGACGTTTGTGGATGACACTTGCCCATTCTCGAACAACTCACATGAAAGAGACTTCCAAAAAACAACGAAAGGAAATAATAACGTATAAATACCTAAGTGGTAGAGCGTTAACTTTAAATTACGATAAAACTATGTTCTTACGATTCTCAAAAAAATAAATGTATTGACCATGATTACCGCCCTCCCTCCCTTATCTATTCATAATTGTAAGAGTAATTTAGGTTGTAATAGGCGAAATTACCACCAAATTAAAGAAATAAAAAAAATTCGTTATTTAGGAATTGTTTTAGGTAACAATTTAAGGTAGGATTTTCATATCAATATAATAATTGTACGGAAGCTGCGATCATACGGTTTAAATTTTTCAAACTTAGAGATCTGCTACTTCTTCAAAAGATTTGAACCAAAAATAATAATTTTAAAGTTTTGCAAAAAGTTAAAAATATTATTTTAAATAAAAAAAACACTGGAAGGGTTCTCAAACATTTTCTTACATTTCTCTTTAAAATTCTATTATTTTCTCATCTTTCTTAAATATTTCTAAATTCCATTTTTTAGTAATTCCACCTTTCTTAATTTTTTTGTACTTTAGTTGCGTTTCCATGATAACTAAGTTATGATCGCTGTTAATATCAGCACTAGGATAAGTTTTGCATTGTTTAATTTGTTTTTTAAAACGTTGTTTGGTCATAATATAATCAATTTGATATCTCGCTGTATCTCTCGGACTGTTCTAGGTATATATTCTTCTTTTATGGTATTGGAAAAAAATGTTTGCAATTATCAATTTTTGCTGTGTACAAAACTGTATTAGTCGTTCCCCTCTCTCATTTCTGTTTCCCAAGCCATAACTACCCGTTATGTTATCTTCTTTTCCTTTGCCTACTGTTGTATTCCAGTCACCAAGGATTATAACATTCTCTCCTGCCTTATTCATCACCATTATTTCATCTTTTTTATCATATGTTTCTTCAACTTCTTCGTCATTAAGTGATGATATTGTCATGTATATTTGGATAATCATTTTAATAGCAAGTTTAGAATTAATTTTAACTATGATGATCCTATCTGAACATTGATAGTAACTGATCACATTTTCCCTACACTGTTTATTCATGATGGTGCCAACACCAATATATCCATTGTTCGAATCTGTATAAATTAATCTATACTCCTCACTCCAAAAATCATCAGGATCTGGCCATCTTACTTCACTTATTCCAATAATGTCAATATTTAATCTTCTCATTTATAGCTTTAAATTTTCCAACTTTCCGCTTATTCTCAAGGACCTAACATTCCATGTGCCTACACTTTTATAGTTTTGTTTTGTTTTACTCAAGGCAGTCTCCACCCGGACATCCAACTGGCAAACTAGTCCGTAATCTTTTACATTGAGTTGGCAATCCATAATTCCAGATACTAGGAAAAATAAGGTGGTGGTCTCCGGTTTCCTTCCACCTCGCAGTTTTTTAACAGTTTAGATGGGTGCCATCTTTGCTTACAAATTTTTGGCATGTAACTGTACCAATCTCCTTGATTTCAACCTACATCCAATACTAGGGAAGCTCCTGCATTCTCCAGTCTCTTTGGTCACCTCTTACGCCAAGCTGGGATTGCTCTGGGTCTATTCTATCCCCAGACTCAGATGGGTAAATTATGCAATTATATACTAAACATTTTCAGTAAAAAAAAAAAAAAATAAAAATTGTTTGATTATATTATATTGTATTATTTTTCAATACAATTTTTTATAAAATATTATTACTGTTTAAAAATCCAACTAAAAAAAAAAAAATCTATGCAATTTAATGTTTAGTTTTGCCTATGAACCCTATGACCTCTATATTCTTTATTTTTATAATGTAATATTATGTATGATTTAATAAACATAAATTATTTGTTGGATATATTAAATAGTCCTGACGATTCCCGGAAATCCCAGCCAGGCTTCCTTCCCGGAAATTGGCCCAAAGCCGGGAGTACCAATAAATACCTTTTACAGTTCATTGGCGCCACCTCGTGCCATGTTTTCGTCGTGGTGTCAAATTTCCTGCAAGAGTTGAAATACTCCGTCCCATCGAACCCACCGAAAACGTAAATACAATGGTCCACAACGATCAAGCCGTGGTACGCTCTCGGACCATACGTATCCTCATGAAATATCTGAGCCCACCGATCGGATTTGGTGTCATATGTCTCGATAATGGCAGTCGGACTACCGCCACTCCAGCCACCAATGGCGAACAGCACCTCGAATGGATAACGTGGCCGGGCCAGTGTCGGCACCAACGAATTCACTACGGTTGGGGTCAGCTGCAGGTTGTACAAGAACTTTAGTGTCTCGATGATGTACGGCCTACAGTCCGCTCGGTTTTGTATGTAACTATTTTCTTTAACCTGTCACGCATAGTCACGAGCAAAGACAATTTTTGTTTTTAAATATATATATATATATATGTAAAGAAAGACTTTCTTTATTTAAAATTTGCCGCGCTTCATGTATTACACACGCTTTTTAATTAACCCCGCTAGGTGAAACAATAGATAATATGACTAGCAAAATTTGATTACAGAAGTGAATTTTTTATAGTAATTTTTAGAATAATTGAGTAAGGCAAAGAGTGATAATAATAAACTTTAATTGCTGTTTCTTTTGTTTCACAGGTAATCTTGTAATTATTGTAATTATTGTACATAATCTATGTAAATAAAACTTAACTAAAACTTATGTTTTACAGAGAAACTAAACTGATTATTATTATCAATAGAAAATATAACACCCCCATTCTATATATATATATATGATATTAATTTATAATACCTAGAAATAATAAGAGTGGCGAACCACATAATGCATATTCATTGGTTGACCTGTTATCTTTATATTTTTTCATGGACTGCCATTTACTATTCTAATACTTATAATTTAGAGACTTAACGATAAATTGATTCCTCACAATATGCCCCGGTTAACATTTCGGACGGCTGAAAATTCACTGACTTTCTGGTCGACGAACTGTGCTTTTTTGTTTCTCTCGTTAACAATGCTAGCTACTAATGACTACAAAATAACGCTCTTAAGGCTTCACCAAAAAATGATATTAGTTCAAGCAGGCAACTTAATGTGAAAGGGCTTAGTTAAGCTAAAACTGATATATTTGGAAAAATTCTCCACTCTCCGCAACACGAGCCAACTCTTTAAATAGGCCTCATTAATGGACAATATTCGGTGCCATTTGTCACAATAAACTTGAATCTACTACCTATATGCAAAATGATCTGGAATGATCCGATTTAAAACCTCGGAAGCCATCGGAGTACATAGACAGAGTAATCAATCTATCGTATGACATTCGTTATTTCGAAAATTATTCACTTTTTTGGAATTTTTTTTAATTCATATTTTAAGAAACAAGTAGCTTCAAAATGTTACATTGCCATTATTTTTTGTCAACCATATATTTGGGAGTGTAATTATTTATGATTTTGAAATACAACTCATATTTAAAATTCCATAAATAAATAATGTTTTAATCAAAATAAATGTTAAAGTTGAAATATTTAATTGCCGTTAATTTATTAATAAGATATTTCAAGTTTGGGTAGAGGGAGTGTAGTGGAGTACCATTCAAATGCTAAACTAGAAAGTGCTTTGTAATTGTATCACTTGTATCGTGTAGATTGTGAAGCCGAGCGGTTTTCAGTGGTACTATTTTTTGGTCTAAATTCAGCCATGGTGCCCTTCCCTGTATACCACAATGAATATACATACAAAATCTACGCATATTTTTATTTATAATCAGTTTTATAACTTTACTGAGTATAATAAAGTATTAGCATTTTAAGCATACAGCTAACTCAATTTTATGAGTTTCAATTTGAAATTTACAAAATTTATGAATCATGGTGTCCTTTGAAAGTATTCGTGGTGCATTTTTTGGAAACCACTGATGCAGCAATTAGGAAATATAACCATGAGATTACCAGAAACAACATGGCTGTTTACAACATGTTTAGAAAATGCTTTATAAATAAGACCAATGATCTATTTTAATAATATAGGTAGGACCTGGGTGTTGGTACAACTTCTCTTCTACTGCTCCAATTTGTTGCTTAGTAAGCTTTTACATGTATTACGTGTAATTACGAATTAAAATCTAAAAGTTTAAAGTGCAATTTTTATTGATTTTACTCATTTATAACATAATTTTAACTATTTGTTCACGTAATTTTATGTACAATTTTATATATATATATATAAATTTGAAATAGAAATCTTTGTCATGCATGTTCTCTGAAATTACTAGCCCAACTTTTACATGGTTTTTTCACAAAATGATCTGTATTGTCCAGAGAAGGTTTTAAACTATTGAAATCCTCAATCTGACCAAGAGTAGAAGTAGTAAACCTAAACCGCAGTAGGTCGGGCCAGATATAAAATAACAATTTATAAGTATTTTTCATTGCCTAATTCATATAAGTTTGAAATGAAAATTAAAGAAAAGGTATTTCATCCATCAATTTCGTGTAGTATTTGAACCCTAGTTCTAACTAAGAGAATACTATTTTTTTTATTTAGTTATTTTATTGTTTCGTAAATATGCTGGAAATTGAGTCAAAGTTTTCCATTTGTAAAAAAATACATTATTTTTTAGTAAAATTTTTAAATTTTTAGACGTAACTATCGATATTTTTTAGTGCAATACTTCAATCAATTTTATTACTTTTTGACTACTATAAAATCAGTTTTCTAAATATAAGTTGTATTCATAAACTTATGCAACTGGGAAGAGTAATCGGTCTGAACGAATCAAACGAGATAGGCTGATATAGGGCTTATTGTTTAAGAGAGCAAATTTGTAATCCGAGCTAATTAGATAAAACACTTCGTTTATTATCTCGCGTGTTTCTGTCCTCAAAACGAAACTTCACACACTGGAACACGTTTATATAATTAACTATAATAATAAAATCCCTGGGATAGGTACAGTACTCCCAATTTCAATAACAATTGATAACAGTGTACCTGATAATAATAAAAAAGATCATGCCAACCAACAAAATCCCAGATAATATAGATAAATGATAATATCTTGAATACTTAACTTCTATATCCATATTTAAATACTAAATTAATACTTTAATATATTTAGGTATTTTGGCTCGAAACAGAAAGGAGCCTAATAAAAGAACGGAGAAAATTAATCAAAAATAACACCCGATTTGTTAAGCGAAAAACCACGTCGGGTAGGATATTATTTCATGTGCAGGAAATTTATGTTTCTAACATGCGTATTTCGATTGTAATTACAGGAACAAGAACTTCTAAATTTTGATTTTAGGTATGGGTGAAGAACATGCGATTTATGGCAAATCGTATAAGTTAAAATATTATTCAAATAGTTTGTAAAAATAATATAATTCACGAAATTAAACTTTTTGATTTTTACACTATGTCTAAGATTATGACAAAAAACATGAGAGTATAAAATATTAATAGAACTTTATTTAAACATTTCGTTTTAAGACATTTTTTATAGTGTCTTCTGGTATTTGTTCTCAGTAAGATTCTGGGTCATCAGTGTATTCTTTTGGATCGCCAGAGCTTAGTTTGATATATAATTCTAAGTCCAGGTTATTTTAGCATGATATATTTTAATTTAAATTATGCTAAATGAATGCTAATTTAAATATTTATAAGTTGAATGATTTTTTTTTTTTTGCTATGCTCTGACCCACCTAGATTTGATTTTTCAAAAATTGGCTCTTGTAAATTTGGGTTGCCCATCCCTGCTGTAGATCACTTACTTTACGATGGCATAAAATAAAACTCCAGACAGATTGGGGATATGATTATTATTACAATATAAAATTAATTAAATTCATAAATTACAATTTTGTTATCATCACAATGATATTTGCGTCTGACCAACCTACTACCCCCAAAATATTAGTAGCTGACTACCCTGATGACAAAGTGCTAAAATTCATTAATAAAGATCCAATCATAGCATCAATAAATCTATAACTCATCTTAACGCTATGGAAAAATGGTTTACAAAATGGCGATTTAAAGTTAACCAGAATAAATCCGTTCACACAATCTTTAACCTCAGACTAACTCCTTGTCCTGGTGTTATTCTTTACGGCATTCCAATTCCCTATTCTCCAAAAATCAAATACCTAGGCCTTACTCTAGATCAAAGATTAACGTGGGCTCATCACATCAAAACTAAAAGATTAACTCTGAATTATCGTCTCCGCTTGCTCAAACCCTCACTATTTAATAATAAATACACCTCCATTAGAACAAAACTGTTTATATACAAAACACTATTAAAACCACTATGGACTTACGGACTTTAGCTTTGGGGCAATGCAAAAAAGAAAAACATCTTAAAAATCCAAACCTTTCAAAACATAGCGATCACAAAACTGATAAATGTTCCACCCTACGTATCAAATCATGCACTTCACATTGAATTAAAACTTAAAACAATAAACGACGAAGCAAAAATGTTTTATAAAAGATTCAATTACCGTTTAAATCATCATCCAAATTAACTTATAAAAAACTTGGCCACTCCCACAATACCTGGAAATCCTCAAAGAGATTCGAAGCGTAAGTAGTGTCGTGATTTTCTCAATTAAATTAAATTTTTAAGCTAATGAAAAGTGTTATCAATGGGTGGCTTCTTTCATCAAAACCTCATGACCTGTTAACTTTTATCATATATTCTTATTGTGTCTAGTAAATGATACAGATTGTTTATTACTTGTGGATTACTTTAATACTGTGGATTTTCTGCTCAGCTGAGTAATATGGCAAAAAATCAAATACATATATGGTGTTACGCTCATGTTTTAAACTTAGTTATTGATGATATAGCTAATAAAATTCTTCAGTCTATTATTTGTTTGGAATACTCAATGGATGTGCTGTTTTCATTAAAGAATCCCATAAGCGTATGGATATGAGGACTAATAAAGAAAAGAATAAACGAATATGCTATATAGGTGTGACTAGATGGTGGTCTAATCATAGTGTATTATCTAAAGTTTATCATTTCAAGAATCCAGGACTTGGTTTATTTGTGAAACTTATAACTACATTAATTGAGATTAAAAATAATCTTTCTATTACAGCTAATGCTTGGTTTAAAACAATAGGTTTAATAGAAGGATTATGTAAGTATGAAACTGTTTAAACAGCTCAAATTTATTTGCGGATTTTTCAAAAAACTACTCCACTTTTTAAGTATTTACAAGGTCATAGAGTAAATATGACACCTTATCAAATGGTTCAGGCAACACTCGAAGAGCTTAAACTTAATGCTCGTGACTTTTCAAGTGTCAAGGAAGCAGCAGACAATTTCGTTGCATGGGTAAATAATTGCCCTTGACTTTTAATATGTTTTCAAGGTCACTCCCCTGATTATGAAAATATACACATTACTTATACGTATGCAAATTATAACGTATCCTGAGAAAATTAAGTCTGACAGATCTACATAATATACTAGTCCCCATTGTATGTTAAAAACAATCAAACGGCGCTATGTTTCAAACGAAAAAAAAATTCTCGCAGCGAAACAATGACGATGAAACGTTGTCGGCGAAATGAACAGAGGTGAAAAGAACTTCGGCGAAATGGACGACGGCGAGATGATGGTAGCGAATCGATAGCGGCGAGACGTTGGCGGCGAAATGATATAGAATCTATATCATTTCGCAGGAGCCAAAGAACTGTTACTGAGAACTTACTCACAAACTACGCATCTCACATCAGGAAACGTGTCAATTCTAATGGGAATAAATCCAAAAGATAAATATTCTTCATCATATCGTCTTTTTTTAACTTTTGAACAATTGATTTGAGTGTATTCCTTAGTTAGAGATGTTCCATTTTCGATAGTAGCTTTTTGGAGAGGAGTAGCTTCACAGTGAGAAGTCGAGTTTTCCAATGGAACAGATGAAGTGTGATTTTTACATGTAGATGTTAAACCGGCCTTCTCTACTGATAATAATCGCCCCGTTTTGAGCCATGTGTCCATTTCAGTAAAAATTATGAAGGAACCGGCACCAAAACTGCACCGACAAAAAATGTTAGATTTTACAGAAAATGAGAGTTATTCGTGATAGTAATAATTGAACACTAAAATTCAAACGTTAAAATTAAAAATGACAACAAGTATTTTGTAATGACGAGACACACTGGCCAACTGCTCGCTAATGACTACAGAGAAGATAAACGAATACCTAGTATCAAATATAATTATATGTATGGATCGACAACCAACAATATTATTATGGCATTATTAACGTGACGAGACCCATCGGCCGACTGCTCGCTAATGACTGCAGATAAGATAAATTAATACCTGGTAATATAAGCTATAAATATATATGGATCGACAACTTTCAATATTGTTATGGAGTTATTAACGTTATAACGAATATTTTATCATAAGATAAGGAAACGTCCTAACGAGAAGAGGAGCTATTTGCCTATTATGTTCGAATCATAATTCAAATTAGAAATATTTTTAAATAATTTATATTTCTCAAATTTTTTACGGAACCCTTGGCGCCGGCTCACGGAACCCTTAGGTTCCGCGGAACACCAGTTGGGAAGCACTGATATAGACCCTAACTGAATCTTAGCTTAATATTTGTATTGCTAATATAAATATTGGCAGATTTAACTCATACAAAATAAAAGATAATAATTTTAATTAAAACAGCGACATTGTAGTATGTATTAAATATAGATGTAGAATTGATAAAGTGAAGAAATTATTGATATAGAAGACCCTGCCATTGGCTCAAGGACATATACAGGTTAGGTTAAGATAGCATTTTGTTAGGAGGTGACATGACGCCACTCCTCAGCTCATCGTTGTAGGTGGGAAGTTAGAAATATGGGAAGGTATGACATATAAAGTTATTTAATTTAAATTTGTACACAACGATAAACCATTGCTAACGAAAAACGATTCGGAGTGTAACTTGATAAGACAAATTTTGAAATACCGTAATTTGATCTAAAAATGCTTATCAAAAACATTAAAACATTTAATTCAAATTTCCTTTTTTGACCACTAAGTACAACTTTAAATTAATCTTGTGTTAAATTTTTAAGTATTTTTGTTCAGCCAAATTGTTTTTTCCACGTATACCTACCAAATAGAAACGATAAAAAATGCCGTTATTTTTATGATTTCTTTCAAACCAAAGTTTAATATTAATACACTTATAAAAAAAAAAAAATACATAATACACAATTTACTTATGTTTAACTATCAACCTAAACTTGAACTTGAATACAAGTATTTCTTTGAAAATGAAATTATAAATATCATTAAAACATTGAGGCATGGTGATTCACCTGCGTTTTGTGGTATTCTTCTTTGATACAAATAGCGAACTATGTAATAAAGTAGTGGTATATTTGGAGCTCAATGGGGGGGGGGGGCAGTTTAAAAATTGTAATACATCATGAAATATTATAACGGATTTCCTAGTCCCAAAAAAAAAGGCAACAGTTATAATATTTTTTTTTAGATTATTTTCCTTTAGTCAATTAAAAAAAAATTTTACTATAAATATTATGCAATGAAAAAAAACTATATATTATTTTACATATACATTATTGAGTCATATTGAGTTTATTTATAAGTAATATTATTTTTATTCGAGTGCCGGCTGTTATTACGATCGCAAGTACGTTCAAACTGTTGCTCCGTTATCGTAGTTATTAAAATATCTCTTACTTACTTACGCAACAAAATTAAAATTAAAATCAACTTATCTTAATTAGCACACGTCCG
>CABPRJ010001036.1:0-47140 GCA_902439185.1 Cinara cedri | reverse complement strand
CTAATATAAAATTTAATATTTCTATGCACTCGATAACAAATTGAGACCAATCAATTTGATATTTTATTGGCCACTTATAAATTTGAAACACGTGATTAACCAATATTTAGTCTAAAAAACTTTGTGTGTCACTTCTGTTACTGAAGATTTATTGATTTTTTTGCATCTACCTAAAATCTACACATCTCAATACCTGATATCAGTGCGGGATTTACTGGGGGAGGGGACCTAAACCTACAGAAAAAAAAATGATTTTGGAAATCTGCCACTATCCAATATTTATGATTTTTGGAACTCACAATTTTTCTCTCTTACATAATTAAAATTGTATCTTAATGTTTCATACAATGAGATGAAAATTCATCAATTACCAACAACACATTTAGTATAATACATTTTAGTTGATAGATATAACTTATTAGACGATTATCTACCATGCATTTTAGAAAATAGAGACTTTTTTAATATAATTAGACAAATTTGTTCTCAGTAGGAGACTAGGGATGGTTTAGACGCTGTTTTCTTTCTTTCTTGAATCTAACACAGGTAGCTTAAAATTATTTCCCTTTATATTAGCTTTTAAAATAACACAGTTTTCCAGAATCCAGTCACAAATTTAAACTTAGCTTTGTCCATAGTATCTCTGTACCTGCGGATACTGTGGTCTGTAGATATTACCTAGGGAGTTAGGGGTATAATGGACATCACCAAAAAATATTAAGAAATATGAATTGTGTATTACCTTTTAATTTTGATAAATTACTTTGTAATAATAATAATATTTATTTATTTGTTTATTATAAAATGACCTTATAGTTATCAAAGTCCTCATAATCAAATAATAATAAAGAGTTAGCACATGCGTGTCCTTTATATTTCTATCATGAGTATGTGGGATAGATGATTCATCTGTTAAAAAATATTTGTTACATTTTTTTTTTTTTTAATATGTCGATAAAATCTTTCTTGGCACTTGACCAAAATTGTACAAATTAAATAATAAATTATTTTATTTTCCTCAGTAAAAACTTTCACAAATGCATATTTATTTATGTCTTCTTTTTTATTAATTGAATGCAAACTTGTTCATCTTTAAATCTTAAGGTTTAGTGAAGAATGTTAATTCTTACACTGCTGCCTTTTATTTACTATTTTTTTGTATTTTCACTTTTGTTCTATTTATTGTTTTTTCTTTTTGCCTTCTATTTCTATGCATTTTTCTCGGATGTATGTAAAAAGTGATGACGTTACATCAGTCACATTGCCCATGTATCCTCAAATAGAAAAAAATAAATAGGAAATCTACACAAAAATATAAAATTCAAGCATTTAGTTTTACCACTGTACTATAGATATATCTATTGAATTGTTCTCCTCATATCAAAATAAAACACAATGCACAAATTTTATTTGAATAACTAAAATTTTGTATGCAGTTGGCTATAATTTATATCAGACAGGCTAAAAAAAAAAACAAAATATGCAATAAGGTCGTATAATATTATCAGAGTATCAATTTCTCTCTTTGGACAAATTTTTACAATAATTTACTAACATGCTATGCCATTAGTTTTAGCAAAACAAATTGAATCACAAAATATAGACATGTCAACTCTGTTACTAGTCTCCCCTATATTAAATTGTTTTTATTGTTCTTTTATCTGGAATTCGTTAAAGAGTACTTAATATTACTAATGTTTTGTAATTATTTTTTAGTATTATAATTTTTAATAATTATTAAAAATGATGATTACTATGGTATGTCTATGAGCTGTGAATATATTTTCTCCCTTGTTTTACTTTGTTTTTAAACACCTAACACTAGAAGTTAAATTAAGTGAGTAGATTAGGTTATTTTCATGTATGGCTTTGAAAACCATACTAGCATCTACAATGTAGCAAAAATGCTTCCATCTTGCGCTTTCCAATTTACAGTTCACAGATCCCTTTTAAAGGAATTTATTGTGTTCAATGAATTTTATAATTTTGAAATATTATGTACCATTGTTAATAATGAATTCTTATATGAATGGTTTTACATTTATTATATAAACAAATTTACGATGTGTACCATTTTTATTTCTAAATTTATATAAAAATATATTTTGTTTTTATTTATAGACCGAGGAGAAATGTCCATAAGAAAAATTCAGCTGGAGAATCAAATTCTAAGGAAGGAGAATATATTGTTGAACGAGTTTTAGGTAAACGGTTGAAAAATAAAAAAATTGAGTACCTGTTAAAATGGAAAAATTACACTGACAAAGATAATTCTTGGGAACCTGTAAGCCACTTAGACTGCGATGAACTCATTTTTGAATTTGAAGAAAAATCAAGAATTTATCCAAAAGATGAGAAGCCCAAAGAAGAACCTGAGCGCAAGCGTAAAATAATGAACTTGACTAATACTAATAATAGTTTGATACAGTCAGCATCTGATACTGGCACATCTAAAGATACAAGCGAAATAACCCCACCTCGACCAAAAAGAGTTCAACGGCAAAAAGTTGATGAAGAGGACACAGCAGCTAATAAAAGTGATGGAAATTAAGAAAATGATGACAATGAAGATCAAACAAAAACTAAATCTGAAGATACAATCAAAATAATTCCACCTTAACCAATTAAAGTATTATTTAGCTCCTATACAAAATTATTAACCTCCATAAATCACATAAGTATTTTAATTATTATAATAGTTAATGTTTAAAATAACAATGATTTTTAATTACTATATATTAAGTTAACTAAATATAAATTTAAAATGTTGGTCTTTTTAAAGATTTCTTTAATATTAATGTATTACGTATTAAAATAATAAGTATTCATTTATTTATTTATTTTAATAATTAAAATAATTATAATAATTATAATCATTACAATAATTTATGTTTAAAATATCAATGAAGATTCAGTGACAATTATTTCTAACATTACATTCCATGGATGGTATTTTAATATAGCATTGAATGAGCTATCTGTCTATTGCATAATCAATGATATTGATGAACAATACTAAATAGAAATGGTATAGTTCTAACTAAACTATTATTATAATCTATAATATCTAAATAAACTGTATACAAATTATAACTATTTTTTTTTTTAAAAAATTATTCTTTATATATTTGTAATAACATTAAAGCATTAATTTATCATATTATTATGTATAATATTACGTCTATTAATAATGATGTAGTTAGAATTGACAATATGGTTTATTGAAACATAACTATTTGTTTAATAATAATTTATTTGGGAAATAAATTGTATAGTAATAATTTAATAAGAAATTTATTTTATCAAGACCTGCCTAATACAATACAAGTCTATCAAACTTTAATATCAAACAAATGTATTAAATATTTAAATAAATAAATGTATCGCCTAAAGTATTATGATATGTGTATTATATGACCGGTTTCAAATTACAAATTAATCATCATACTAAATCATAAAGTCAAAACGTCAAACGCGACTAAATATGAAAAATTAAATGAAGGAATACATAGAGAAATTGGTCGATTTACTTTGAATTAATTAATTTTATTAGGAGAGATTATTTAAAATTATTAAACATAGATATGTTAAAAAATATAAATTATTTGATTATTATTTACTATCTAAATTTATTCATATAAGATATTATTATTAAAATTATTTTTCTTTATTTTATTGTGGATGTGTAATTCATCTAAGAATGAATTAATGTAAATGTTGTTTTGGGCATTTAATATTTCTAAGTCTGTATAAATAAGATTTTTAAGATTTGTCTCCATTAATTGTAGTATATATAGAGAGACACACACATCTGATGAGCCATTATTTAGTACCTATATCAAGTTTAAATACTTTAGAGATAAGAAGAAAAAAATTAGATATATTTTTCTTATATAAATTACTTAATAATTTAATTGAATGTCCTGAATTATTATATTCAGGACATTCAATTATTATGTATGGATCTTACAATTAATTTAAGAAATGTCAATTTGTTTTATTCATCTTTAGGAAGTAATTAATTAGTAGAAAATGCACCAATTCATTGTTTAATAAGTAAAGCTAATGGGTACAATATTGATCCTTTTGTTAATAGTTTTTGAGAATTTAAAAGTAATGTAAATTTAGCTCATAACTGTGAATAATAAAATAAACAATTTTTATTATAGTTGGACCATCTGTCCGTATAAATTTTATAAATAAAAAAAATATCAGAATAATATAGATTTCCATTCTGTGAAATGATTGTTGTAAAGTATATATAATAATTTAAATATTGATTATACCCATGTAATAAATTTGTTATTCAGGTATTTTGTTAAATTACTAGACGTTGTCAAATTTTCCTAATTATTCTGCTGATTTGCATGCTATTTATATGCATTTTACTTTTCAGTTTTTTCTTTGGCAGATAAAATATGAACAAAATTGTTTAACCATATAGAAATGCTTGAAATTCTAGTTTCATTTATAGTTATATTTAATGGTAAACAAAAAAATTGAGAGTAATTTAGTAGTTTTTTTTTTTTTTTTATATAAGAGTTTTAAAATCAAATTTTAACGAAAGTCGTAAAAATCACAGCATTTTAAAATGTGTAGATATAAGTGAATTTTGCTCAGAATCAGTGGCGGATCTAGGATTATTTTATGAGATGGGGAAGGATGCTATTATGCAATAGTTTATATTAAAGTCATAGTAGGACCGGCCCGATCTGTAAATCTAATAATTTTATTACATATAGGTATATGTGACCTATCCAACAACATTTATCTTTATTTTTGTTTAATAAAATAATTTCCATAGCGAAAAACAAATATTTTACTTCAAACTGAAAATGACACGAGACAACTAATACAGCTTACAATGGTGGATCCAGGGGGGGAGCACCACCCCTTCGGCCATCATTTGGTTAAAAAAAATGTTTTCAAAAAATAATTGTGTGAGAGCATAAGATGTATTTTTATATCCCGAACCTTCGGCCGACGGTTATTACTTGTTTCTATATGTTTACTTTTGATATTATTGTGGTTAATATTTATATTAAACCTAAAAATAAATATTACATTCAAACTATTTTCAGATAACGACGCGCAGCACACTGTACATTCGGCACGCTATTATCGTCCTTATCATATGTAATATTATAATCGTCATCAGATTACAATTATTTTAATCGTACAATACAATTACAACAGTTCATTATCACTGTACTCTATTCACCGTAAGTTGACCCGCTTCCGCGCATGTATGCTGAGTGAGCCATCGTGATCTATGATTAGACGGAGGTGTTCAGCGATCGTTGTTGCGCCTCGTAGTAGGCAGTAGGCTGCCGCCACGACCGAGCATACAGAGGGTTTTTTTTAGAGGGGTTTTCATTTCATGTTTTGTACTTGTATTGTTTTGCTTCGTTATTCAGTATTGACTGTACTATGTCATGATTAATTGAATGCAGATTGAATTATTTTTGAACTGTAAGTATTTAACCGGCTACTACTTCTCAATAGTTCTCATTAATACATATTTATAATTAAAATATATTATATATAATAATTATTACAAAAGAAACATCAGTGCTTATTGAGTAGGACCTAGATACCTTATAATCTTATAATGTTTATAATTTTATGTAATCATTCAATACATTTATTTTTTTTTTATTTTATATATAATTTTAGTGATAATATAATAGGTATTACTGAATAGTTTCATAGATCACCCATGTGACATTTTAATCTATATTGTATGATCAATAATTTTGAATTATTTCATTCAAATTATAATAATAGTATTTTATAAAATTGTATGTTTTCTATTTGTAATATATATTACTTTTAACAGATATAACCAATCATTATTGGACAAATTTGTTATAAAAAAAAATAAAATAAAGCTACATGAAGCTTATAAAAGTAAAGTATCAGACAAATAGAAGAAGTAGATACTTCAACATTAAGTTTGTGTATGCCTGTATTATACTATGCCCTGCCATTCAATGACTTGTTGACTTCTACTTCACTAGCTCAACAGACTTGTCATGTATTATTGATAATAACGATGATACTACTACTTTATTGGGAAGTTATGATATTGGTAATTATATAGATCACATACACGAAATTAATGATTTATATAGATACAATATTTGAAATCAGGTTGAGACTTTAAATAAACAACAGGTTATTGAAAATAGAGAGAGACTTGTTCTAATAATAAAAACTTTAATTTTACATGTACAACAGAATATACCTATAAGAGGCCATTGGGATGATGGTTCATTACTTAATCCAAATGATAGTCATAGTCCTGTGGCAAATGAAGGAAATTTTTGTTCATTATTAAGATTTCAAATAGATAGTGGAAATAAAGTTTTGGGAAATTAGTAAATTATTGTGGCAATGAAGTTCTTTCTATTTTATTAAAAAGAATATACAAAGCAAATTATTACTGTGTTTTATTTGATAAAACAACTAATATATCTCATAAATCTCAACTTAGTATATCAATTAGATATATTTATGAAAATACAGTCGGAGAAGATTTTATTGGTTTTGTTGATCTTCATAAGAACAATTATAGTGCAGATGCTCTTGATTTTAATATAAATAATGAAAATGATACATTAAGTTTACAAGAATCAGAACCAACTATAACATGAGAAATACTTGGCTCAACAGTTGTAAAATAGTAGAAAAGTGTGGGACTATCTTCTGTAGAAATAGGAATTGGTTGTGATGGCTGTAGTGTTAATATATCTACTATATGTGGAGCAACTGTTACTATACAAAAATCTACCAAGAATACTATGAAATATCTATGTTTAAATCATGCATTGAATAATAATTTATCTAGATCAAATAAGGTTTAAAATATAAGAAACACTATTGGAACGATACAAGAAATAATAAAGTTTTTCAATGTTTCAGCTTAAAGATATTGTATTTTAATAAAACATTTGGAATACCAGCTAACTAGTCACTGCATAATTTGCTGAATGAGAAACATGATTCTGTATTGAAATTTATAAATGACCTTCTCTTTATATTGAAAAGTTTAACTGAAATTTCTACATGACATGATACATCTACTTCATCAAAAGCCAACTCATTATATAAAACTATACAAGATAGTGAATTTGTTATATGTATTTTCTCTTTAACAAAGGCACAACTAAGCTAAAAAATTCTGGGGGGCTATAGCCTCAAACAAATTTATTTGCTTAATTTGAAAATATTATATTATATTATATTATTGTAGCCATAAAAACAAATATAATAAATGATTATAAAAGATTAATATATCTAACTATAATATTTGTCATAACTGAGAGGGGGGCTATTTGGAAAACTGGAGGGACTTAGCTTCCACAACCCCTCTAGTTACACCTATGCAGTCTTTAAAAGGCATCATAGATTAAATATACACTATATAGCCCACTGAATAGTAATATTACAACGCTCATAAAATGTAAAATTTGGATTCCAAATAATTTAGTTTGGATTCAAGACACTAGTGTCGCATTATCAAAAATCGTTTTTATGTTTAAAAAGCTTGGTGATATCTATCAAATATTGAAATATCAATATTATAATTTGTATCATTGAATAGGTCACAAAATTATTTAGGTATGTATTTCTATTTTCTTAATTTTGTAATACATAAGTTAAGTAATTTGAATTATGTGAAATTGCCTTTTGGTTATTTTTTTTTTAAACATTGTTATCCGGAATTTTTACTTCATAGCTTTTATATAAAATACAAAATTGTTGATCATTAAATATTCATCAGTTTTTAAAAATTTTCCTTATGCAGTCATCACATGTAAACTAATAAAAACCATATTTTTTTGCTTAAAAATGTTTTGAGTATAAAATAATATTTTATAATTATAAGTGATAATGACAATGATGCAAAACCGCAGTTACCTTGGTAGATATCAATAATGTTGTTGATCTTTTTACCAAATATTTTTGCACCTTAGTAATCTTCAAGCACAGAATTTAATTACAAAAAATTGAGGTTTGTACATTTATATAAATAAATATAAAACAATATTAATGTATCCTTTAAATATAATTAAAATGATTTTAATTATAAAAATAAAGAGTACCTACTTTATTATACAATTAAACAAATAATAATACAAAATAAATCTATATGTTAAGTAAGCTTATGATTTTTAATGTTTTAAGATGTTTAATTTGTTTTGTGATTTTGAACCTATATGGTTTTTTATATTTTTCAAAGTAATTTTAAAATTATAAAACAACTTGCACTGAATTAGTTTGAATGTTATAAAAACAAAATTTGAGTCAATTTTCTTGAAGTTGTAACAATGCAAACAGTTGAAGTTTAATTTGTTTGTTCAAAGTTGCACATAAATTTCTTCTTTCTGGATTATGTAATATATAAATTGTTATTAACTTTTCTATTTGTCCTACCTGTATAAAATTTATTACATTTACATTAAAGTTTATATTTACCAGCATTTTCAAAAGAAGGGGGAAGTTTTTAGTTCTATTGTTTATATGTTAGATTAAATTATTATTAGTTTTAAAAGTGATTTTTACATTATTTGTATTATTGTTCAGGATTTTAGCGAGTTTGTTAAACATATTATTTTGATATTTCATACAACAATAGTTAGCAACATTATTTTTTCTTTAATAGGTTAATGAATTTTTTTTTATGGAGCCAAGAAACTTATGGTTTTACAAAGATGTTAAATTTTTTATTTTTATTTTTTTTTTTTTTAAGACAAACAGACATTTTAAAATAAGATATAATAAAGAACACATTTCTGAAATAAAATTGAAAAAGACTGCCCCTAATTAAAATTTCAGGTAAACATTTATAGAAAATAACCATATTATAACTTCTGATATTTTTTTATTTATATAATTCATACGGATACAAGGTCCAATTACATTAAAAATTGTTTATCTTATTATTCACAGTGAAGAGCTAAATTTACATTACTTTTAAAGTTTTTTTTGTCATTAAATGTTATTCTCTGCCTTTTGTAAATAAAATCTTTTATAAAATTGTTATGGAAATTTTTAATTATATGAGGTATGTCAAATAGAGAAACAATTTTATTTTCATCCAAATTAAAGTCTGGTTTTTCTTTAAAAATTCCAAAGTCTTTTAAAACAGCAACATTATTTGTACCTTGATCACATACAATTGCAGTCACTGATAAACCAATGCTAACTAACTTTTCAACCACTTCAACTAAAATATTATGTTTCATTGATGCCCCAGTAAAAAAAATATTGAATTGCTATTTTCAATTTATTATACAGTCCTCTAGCAATAAAAACCATAACTGATGATGTTTTTTGGTATAAAGCAATGATGCTATTTGGTTGGTTCTGCCTTTATGTCCCAAATCTTCAAACCCTTCAACCATATCCAAATACTTTGAGTAATCTCAATGTTTTTTTATACTTATTTCATCAAATACAACTGCACAGTATTTTTCTTCATTTGTCATTGTTTCTATTTTTAATTGTAGCTGTTTTAAAATCTGTTAAGAATTTTGAATTACCTATCCATTTTTTAATTGTTGATAATCCTGGTAAAATTATATTTTGTTTATTTCTCAGGTATGTGTATGCTGCTAAGGACTTATAAAAAGTACAATTAAAACAATTTTTTTCTGCCAAAGTCTAAGATTTTCATTGACTTTCATAAAGTTGCATTGTTGTTAAAACTTTTGAACCTCTATTACAATATTGAGTTTTATTTTTTAAATGTTTATAAGAATTTAAGTTCTTGATAGCGTGATTTTAAATTTTGACAAAGTTTTATTTTTTATAATTTTTCTTTGGTTTTAAATTGCACACTTTAACTTTTTCTTTTTTGGTGTATCTACTATTTTATTGGGAACTTCTGCAGATATTTTTTGTTTTGTAAATGTATAAAATATAACTGTATCATTTAAAAACTGTTTAGTTTCAGAATATGGCAATGACGTTTCACTAAATTGACTAGTTTTAGGACGAATATGAAAATCTAAAATAGTATACGATGTAGATGGTTTAAGAGAAATTAATAATTCTGTAACTGGTTTATTTTGGTCTGCCTTTTTGTGCATGTATGTACGTATAGGTGGGATAATATGTTGGTCTTTTTCCTCATTACTATCATATAATTAAGGAATAACAAACTGCATTGAACAATGATGCGCTTCATTTACAAAGTAAATTATTGAAAAATAGTCTTCACAGACATATTGTTTATAAAAAGTTCTTCATGTAAGTTCAAAATTTCTAGGCTGCCTATAGTAAAATTATTATTGATATAGTATAATTAGAAACTTTTCCATCAAAAATCAAACTTCAATAAAAAAAGGAGAGTTTTTTTGTAGCGATTTAGTTCCCACGATCGATTTTAATAAAAAAATGCAAGTATTTTCACAAATACTCCAAATTCAGAAATATACCTACACTTTTTTAAAAAAAATTTCAAAATGAAGCATAGGAACGAAACTGTAATGGTTTATTTGTTATTTTACCTGATTTACATATCCATTGGCTAGATATGTTAACATTTTTAGGAAAACGGTATAGTTTTTAATTTGGATGAATTCCGGGCCTTTTTCCATAGTTAAAAAACCAACACTTAATACCACGTCCAGACATTTTTGAAGGGTACCTATTAAATTTTATTTTAAATTTATAAAAATGTAATTACCATACAAATGCAACTACTTATGCAACTCTTCAAATAAAAATTACAACAGCCTATTATAGTCATGCCAGAATTGTCAAATTATTTGTTTGTTATTTATTATTATGAATAATATTCATTTAAATAATATTTAAGTAATAGGTTTATTCATAGGACCTGTTACTAATTATTACCACTCCATTACTTCTTATCACAGTTTAGGTACTTTTGGTTTTATACGGTTTTCACAATTGAATGACGATTGACATTTCCTTACACATAAAAATATTCCCCACACATTTGGTTTTTATAACAATTAATTTATGGAAATTGTGACCGTGTGCGCCATCTATTGACACGTTATGCTATTAATCTATGTGTTTCCCTTTGGCCTATTCCAGTGGGCTATCTATAGTGTATATTTATGATGGCATCATGAGTCTGACACGACCTTCAAGTATGTTACTAACTAAAAATTATCAATTATCTAGAATATGGTTTAATAACAATGACTGTAGAAGGCGCTAATAGGATGTGACTTTTTGTCGGATTTGATAAGAACATTCGTGGCCGCCTTAGATCATATACTCTGGATAGAGCTACTGTGTGATAAATACATGATAAACGTGATTTACATTTTTACGATTTAAACTTTTCGACGTAACTAAATTGTTTTTCTTTTAGAATATACTGTTACTTATGCGATTGGCTCTGTTCATTGTGAAAGTTCAGTAGAGATATTACGGACTAATTGATTTTCAAACCAAAATTAGGGTGTTTAAATTGGTTTAAATATCATACAGAATATTTTAAGTATTTAATAAAATTTATTACTGTACGAAACTCGTACTACGAGTATTAATTTATTTATTGATTAAATTCAATATATTATGTTATGAAAGGTAAAGACAAATAATATTAGATGGATAAACGTTTTACAAAATTATATATGTATTTTTATATTTGTATTTATGTCACAATTAAATAATTCAACAATATCAAACCAATCTACATTCTAAATTGAAAAAGACATATTTAAATAAAATTTTGAAAAAATGTTCGATGGAATTTTGTTGATATTTGTTTAGGTACCTTATTTCCTGTTATCTCGACAACCGAATACCGATACATTTTTAAGATTATCTATTATAATCAATCCTGTTATCCCGACTACCACATTTTGATAATGAATTTTAATATGAATGTTTCAAATTAAATAAGATTTGAATAAAAAGTAAATATTCATACAGGTATACATATATTATATTACTAAACAAAACTAAAATAGGAGCTGATACTGGGGATTGGAGCGGCCCTTTATTGTAGGTGAGAAGTTAGGAAATTGGAATACATAAGGTTCATTTATATCTGTAAGCAACGATAAACCATTGCTTGACGAAAGATGATTCCGAGCGAGTTCGGTAATACATAATTTGAAGTACCGTAATTTTTTTTTGCGATTGTCGTTTAAATTTGATATCAAAACGCTTACTAAAAAAGGAAAAAAATAGTCGCCTGATGATTTTGAAAATTTGATCACGTCTAGGTAAGTTCAATATAATTATTATTACCAAATTTCAAGTCTATACGTGTATTTATAACCAAATTACAGCAAAATAACTCCTAAAATTTAAATTTCCTTTAAAGCTCAAAAGTTTTGACGATGATACTGTAAAAAAGTAACAGTGTAACATGTGTCAAAATTTCTAAATTTTACATTAAATTGAAAATCAAATCCAATTTTTTATTTATTTAGTTAATATAATACAGATAACAATGCGGGAATTTCTACGTTTTCTCAAATTGTACATTAAATTTATTTGTTTATTTTTTAATCAAATTGTATTTACGCGGGAGGTAACATTTATATTCATAGTTGATTTTAGTTAACCAACCATAGACTAGGTAGTCTTAGAAATATATTGGTAGTAGAGATAACAGGAAAGTACTTTTTTTTAATTTTATTTCCATATATATTTATTTTTAAATATGTAAACATTATATTGTATTTTAAGGTTTTTTTTATGACCAGTTCGACAAAATATGTTACCAGTAACATGCTACATTTTATATTTTTTATTTTGAATTTTTTTCTTATGTATATTATATATCTATAAACAAAGGTATTAAATAGTTAAAAAGTTAATTTGTTTCACTTTCACAAATAGTTGAGTTATGTCAAGAAAAATAAAATTTAATAAACTTTATAAGCGAATAGAATATTAACTAACAGAATATTATAGGTTCTTAATTTAGTGATAAGCTCTAAGTGATAATGATAATGGTTGTATAACCTTATATACTTGGCTTATATATATACTATTTATGATCTAAGGGATTTTCTGTCTCTAGACCACGGATTAATATATCTTAATTCGTGCTCTAGACGCTTGTTGTGATACCAATCATAGACATATTAATTGTAAATGTTTATGGATCCAAATATCCAATACAGGTCGTCGTGCAACCACGAAATAGATGAAATTTCATATTTTGTACTATAGTCTGGCTCATGTAGAGTGAACGCTAAAAAAACGCCCAATGAATGTCAATTTGTTAGTCACAATTTTGCAGACATGATAATTTTTTAACTTTTTAAATAGAATATTATTATTGTATTTATTAATTAATACATTTTAATAATTAGAAACTCAAAAACAACGCCAAATATAAGTATTGATAACTAGATTAGTTAAAATTTTCGCTGCTAATTTGTTTTTGGTGCTCTATATCTATTTGATAAAGCAGAATTTTCAGAACAATAGTTCATTGATAACAAGCTCTGGTTGCCTATTTAATATTAATCATTATAAAATAAACTTAAATAAATAATTTATTTTATCATGATATTAATTTAATTCGTGGTCGATGCCTCTATCTTTATTATACCTATACTTTTATCCATCTTTATTATCTATGCCCGTGACCCGTTCCCGTTGTAAATTTGGTATTTTAAGTTTTAATTTGATTGTATTATATTTTCGTAGTATCATACTACTATCAAACTTATCGTACCTATTACTTAACTATATACTAGTTATTAATGTATTTTAATCGGGTATGTTATTAAATTGTTCTATTATTTTATAGAGCCGTGCGTTGGAAAAAAATGGAAAATGAATTCATTGACCGTTTAAATAAAATTTTAGAAGTTAAGAAACCAAATAGTAAATATTTAAGTAAAGTGAAATATGAGAAACTCATAATACATTTAAAAGAATTAAAAACGAAAAAACCAAAAATTCCAAATGATTATAGAATAATAAAAAAGTACGATGTTGTTGAAGTGTCTAATGTGGAAAGGCTCGTTGTACCAAAAATGAACAAAGATGACCAAATTAAATGTTATGTTTTTAATGAAGAACTATTTAGCATACTACATGAAACTCATTTATCAATCGGGCATGGACGTCGCGATAGAATGGAACACCAACTACATAGTAAATATGAAAATATAACAAGAGAGACAGTTATGTTGTATTTAAACTTGTGCGAATTGTGCCAAAAAAAAAGCTTTATGATTAAACCTATTACATCAACAGATAATATAAATTTACATTATCAAGATCTGGTTGACATTCATACTATTTGATTTTCAAACCAAAATTAGGGTGTTTTAATTGGTTTAAATATCATACAGAATATTTTAAGTATTTAACAAACGGTAATAAATAACGCGGCATACAATTATGATATGATTATATGTTCTTTTGATTTGACTTGATTTTGACTTGAAAGCTACATACTGCTAATATATGTTTTAAAAAGCAAAAACTGAAAAATATGCAATTAAATGTAAAATAAAATTTGTGATTTAGATTCTTTACGTTATGAAGAGCAGTATTTATGTTTGACTTAGTAATTTGTTTAATCTTTCAAAAATATTATCCAAATGCTAGAAGTACCCAATCATATTTATACATTTTTGTACCCGTACGGAATAATATCATTCCTAGAACCGCTGTTGTTGACCGCCCCGATTAATGTGTCACTTGTAGCTATAAAATGATAATATTAAAAGCTAATAATATTAAAACCATTTACCATTGATTAAACATAAGAAATACCATGTGTATTTAATACTTAACAATTATACTGTATAAATTATTTCATGATTTCATAGAAACATTAGTTAATAAGAAATACAAAAAAATAAAAACAAATATACTTGTAGGTGTACCTCTATTTATTGAATACATTTTAAGTTAAAAAAAAATGTTTAATGCAATAATGTGTGATAGAGTTCATCTTATCTTTTCCAAGAAAAGAAAAATAATTACTAAGATAAAAATACAGTTGTAATACTGTTTTGGTTACAAATATATAATAATTTCTATTTTCTATGATAAGAGCGAAAAAATAAATTCGCCTCGGGGAGTTTATAGTTACGTTATTGTAACAGTAATAATATTGCACCACTATTACAATAGGCGATACTTATTTGTTATAATTTATAAGTTTCGCACGATTACGAGTAAATATGTTTTACGTAATTATGTAGGTAACTACAAAGTAATGATAAATTAATAATTTTATAGTATTTGGTAATTACTCTGCAAATATTAAAACTCAGTGTTATAGTGACGTATTATTTATGGCCGTTTTCTCAGAGCAATTTCAAATATTAATAAATATTTAATTTGCAAACAAAAAGTGTCCATTATAATTTTAAAATATTGTTTTAAAAACTTTTGATAAACGTTCATGTTCTTATAGGAATGTAATAAAAACAAAAGAATTTAGGTATGTTTAATTTTCTCTGCAGACTTTTTGGACTAGTGACCTGTAAATCTTTTACTCTCTGGGTCGAAACAAAATTCCTGCCCCTCCTTTCATTAGCACGGGTACCTCTAAAACTTGAACACATTCTTTATTTGCTTTACCCCAACCTTGCTTCCTCTATATTATAAAAATGAACGTCTAAAATCTTTGAAATTTTACCGCCATTGACATTTTGACGCCTGTGTCCTATTGGTCCACCCGAATAGGAATAAATGGACATAGTCGTTTGGACGTGGTTGTTTGGACGTGGGGACAAATGGACGTCAAAAAAAAAATATACATATATTATACATAAATCAATCAATAAACCTATTTGTAGGAAAATTTTCTGCTGGTTTATCTATATTTATAAATTATAAGACCACTGATATTACGTTTATAATACATATTTCGTAAGTACAAGCTAGGCGAGATGTATTTTACAGCCAACTTGAGACAGGTAGCAGTCCCCCCAAAAAATTAAAGAAATTTATTGATTCGGATAAACGAATTTTAAAAATTGTGCAAAGTTATTAAAGTAGAATTAAAATATAATTTTTACGTGGAATCGGTTAAAACATTTCTTTACATTAATATTATATTTTTGACATTGAAAACTTTTTAAATATTGTATATACATTTTTGACGTATTCATAATTAATTTTATTAGTATAAATAATTATTTTTGATATTGTATTTTAATTGTTGGCGTACCTATTATAATAAACAAATTATTGTCCGATTTATATTTTTTTTTTTTATATACCTCCAATTGTCCCCATTTCCATACGGCCACGTCCGCTTGTTCTAGATCGTGGTCCACTATAAATGCGTCACTGTATTGGACACGTGCCAAGTTAACATTATTATAATTTACAATGCTGAAAACTGGTAGGTATACAATTTTTTTTTTCGGTTAGCCACGTCGTTATTATTGACCCACCAAATAATAATTATTGAAAATATTATCAGTGTTCCCCGCCGTGATTTTTGTGGCGTTAGCTACGATAGGCGCCGCGGACTTTGGTCATTACAATCGCCTCCACTGGTTTGCAACTGTTACCTCAGTCTACGCGAGCTGTCGCCAGCATCGAGTCTGTTGTGTATTGTATACTGTGATTTACTCATTCGCGTATAGTTATAAAAAAAAAGAATTGAAAAAATAGTTCGCATAGGTATCTATTATATATTTTGATCGCGGTATGCCAGCGTGTTTACTATGGTTAACCTGTTTGACGGGTAGAATAACGTTCAAATGGTTAATGTCACAATTTTGCATGGCCATTGTAAGATCAACAAATTAATATACGTGTACTTATAGTAGTTAATAATTAAATCAGATTGATAGGCGTCATTATGATATATAAGTACAAATTTAATTCGTTTTTTTGAGTAAGCGTGTTGGAAAAAAATGACGTCTTTGTTTCATTCTGTGCGCGTTTTGCCTATATTAATGTCTTTCGCTCCTCTACGGCAATGAAGAAACGTCGGATCGTAGGAAATGACTCGTGTGGTTTGGTTCGTTTTTTAATACGGTTCTACACAATTGCATATTATGCTTACATTATAGACGATAATTTACCCAGGTAAAATATATGACCTATTTACATGTATTCGTGTTTACCATGATCCGACGTTTCTCTTGGAAGAGGAAAAATTATTCGGACGAACGATGAAATTCAAGTAAAATTTATTAATTTTGTATTCGTTTAATAATATTATGTTTCATTGTCGTTTTTAAGGAATATATAATTTATAATGCAATCGAATCGTACTTAAATATAATACCTAGACATATAATATATTTTAACCTTTAATATAATATGTATTATAAAATAATAAATATCGCATCACGCCTAACTAGAATTACTATCTATACATATTATTCAGTACCTACCTGCATACGGAGCTTCTATAGGCCCTGCTGTATAAATAAAACAAACAATATATTTTATTATTTATTACCTATGTACAGGATTATTCACTAAGCGTGCTCTGCCCATTTTTTAAATTAAATTTCGCATATA
Source organism: Cinara cedri (assembly GCA_902439185.1). Lineage (NCBI taxonomy): Eukaryota > Metazoa > Arthropoda > Insecta > Hemiptera > Aphididae > Cinara > Cinara cedri. The sequence goes on along the minus strand of CABPRJ010001036.1, from coordinate 29,680 downwards.
TTCACAAATTTTTTTTTTGGAATATTTATGTGTAATTAAAACTGATATTTTCAAATACTAAGATTTTTCATAACATTTATCCTGTAGTTAAAACCTATATTAAAAATTGCATAAATAGATAGAGAATTACTTTAAATACATTTTGGGGTCAACATTTTTAAATTCCGTCAACCCGTTAACGATATATTCCACTTTTAAGTTTAGGTAGAGGGAGAGTATTGTTCGAATCTAAGCATTAAAAAATATTGATTTTAACTACACTTAAAAATTTCAAAATAAGAACTTGAATATATGCAAAATTTAATTATTGCTTTTCAGTGTAAATATAGTCACTATTTTATAACAGTTTTATACAAGTATATATTGTTGAATAATACATATTCGTCCCAGCTCGCATTTTAGTAGCTTATATTTTGTAATTTTTTAAAAATGTTACAAGTTCTAGCTGTATCCAATAACTTAAATAGTATATATACTAACCAACCTATTATGTTATTAAAATATTAAATATTAAAGAATTGAATATTATTTTATTTAGCTTAGGAAGAAAATTACAGTCGTCATAAAGCAAGGTACTTTGGAAGGGCTATGTTACGAGACACGGTTATTAAAGAAACCTTATGCCAGGTTTCTCGGTATACCATATGCCAAACCTCCTATTGATGATTTAAGATTTAAGGTGAGAATTTAGTTAAAATATGCAATGGCAAAAATACGCAATTCAGCAAATGCGTACAAAATACAAAGTACCGTAGTTTATAAATATTTAGATGATATATTTTAATATTTATAAATTGTAAACATTAAGGGGCTCTGTGCCAACTCGTTTTTTGGCTTAAAAATTTGCCTTACGGTGAAAGCTCCCATGCCTGTAGAATGATCCAATTGACGATTAATTATTACAAATATTTCTTTATTTTTGGAAAGAAACCTTAAAGACAGTTAAGAATTGAACCCCGTCTTAAAATATTTTAATTTCAAAATTTGTAATATATCTGAAAAAAGTAAATTTGAAACGTGTTTTTATACCATTATTTAATATCAAATATAGAAACTCAGAGTTCATTGCGGGCTGTTATATATTGATGTTTATTAGTTAAAAAAGAAAATATGTTTTAGGTGTAAACATTAAAGTGATAATGAGTTATATCTATATATCTGTTAATTCCATAAAAATCACTCCTTCCCCTAAACGGGTATAGAACAGTATATACTCATATTAGAGAACAAATCTTATCATCAAAGTGATCATTAAAATGTTATAAATAATTTTAATTTTACAAAATTGGGGAAAATGTGAAAAACCGGCACCGCGCTCCTTAAGCATATAATTTATATGACAAAATACTTAAAAACATTAATTTCGTTTTAGCCTCCTGTCGAGCATCCAGGATGGCTTGGTACTTTGAGAGCTTTTTCGGAAAAAAACAAGTGTATGCAGTACACATTAATGACAAACAAAATTGTCGGAAGCGAAGATTGTTTATATTTAAATGTCTTTATGCCACAGGTTGTAAACCGAAAATTATTGTCTAAAACGTATATCATTGTTAATTTTGTTGATTAAATTTTCCTATTGTTTATCAATTACTGCAGGAGGAACCAAAAGAAAAAAAAGCTGTCATGGTTTTTATACACGGTGGAGCGTTTAATTTTGGATCTGGGTCATTGGACGAGTATTCTCCTCATTATTTGCTCGATGAAAATGTAATTGTAGTCACAATCAACTACCGCTTGAATGTTCTAGGTGATACATATTACATAATACCTATTAGCCTTAAAGATAATATTATTAAATTAAAAATAAAAATATAATTTTGAATGAGATTAAATAATATGCAGATATGGTTCTTAGGATTTCTGAACTTCGATATTGACGATTGTCCCGGTAATATGGGACTAGAAGACCAATTGCTCGCATTAAAATGGGTGAAAGCAAATATATCCGAATTTGGAGGCGATCCTAATAATATTACTATTTTCGGAGAAAGTGCAGGAGCAGCATCTGTTCACTGTCATATACTTTCTCCATCATCAAAAGGTTAGTTTTGTCAATAAAATATATTTATTATTGTATATTGCATTACCGTAGTCAGCACATAATTTCGCGGAGAGGAAGGCACTTCATTTTTTTATCTAGTTTTTGTAAAGCTAGAATACTTATCACCTGTTATTTTATGATTCCCTTATTTCCTTATCATTTATTATTTATACTCCCGTATAATTTTACAGCGTAAAGTTGAAACAAAGTTTGTAGTCTTGTAAGATAATATAATGATAATATATAACACATCTATTAACATTTATACATAATAATATAAAACAATATACTATATAATACTTATAATAGTATATACTATATAGTAGGTATCTACTTAAAGAATTTACGTAAACTGCGCTACAGCATTACCGAAAAAAAAAAACGATTTCGGATGGGGTCACGTGCCCCCATGACCCCCTGGATATGACACTAATAGATACAGTATTATCTATAATCTATACAACAGAAAAATAAAATAAAATTTAATTTAATATTCGTAGGTACAATCCTCTAAAGTTGTATAAGTAACAAAATTGTAAATTTGTATAAAAAAAACCCGGACACTCTGGTAAAAAAATAATACAGGAATAGTAAAAATGATAGGTACTTATCAGATTTGCTTCTGCGTTATCAATTTGAATTTAATTTGAATTTAACGTATCGATAAAAATTATTATGTGAAATACAATAATTATAAATTTATAAATATAATGGATACATATTGAATTTTAATATATTCATAGGTACTTTTTTAAACTTATATGGCTATTTTCTAATTTTTAATACAGATTTATGTATAAAATTACCTATGAATATTATAATAGTGATATTATTTAATTACAGGATTATTTCAAAGAGCTATCATGCAAAGTGGAAGTATGTTTAACACGTGGGCTTTAAATCTAAAACATAGAGAAGAAGCGTTTAATTTTGCCAAAAAATTGGGATGTGAAGAAGATGACCCTACAGAAATAATAAAATATTTAAAAAATGTTTCAGCTGTTAATTTGTTGGAAGCATCAAAATATGAGGTATGTGATTTAACTGTGTTAAACATAGCCATAAAATGAAGCATTAAAGACAAATTTATTGTCAGTCTATTAATATTGTACATATATGTATTCGAATAAGATGTTCGTAGGTTGTTATCCATAATACCCGTAATAAATATATATTAATTTCAGAAATACGAGTAGGACGTAATATCGTACTATTCATCCAATTATAGTAATAATTAATTGATATTAACATCATCCGTAACTATAATATTATTATCATTATATGAATAACTCAATGTAAATCAATGCGTGCACACATTATTCAAGGTAATACAAAAAAAAAAAACAAATTATATTTTGTTTGAAAGTTTTTTTTAAGCCATGGTCGGTGGGGATGCCCTCGTTAAAATATAGGTTACATATCATTAGGAAGCTGATAAAGCTTTTATTTTACCACGTACAGCTTGGGAGCAATTATACGTACAAAGTGATCCAGTGTGGTGCAACTAGGATATATTTTTAGGAGGGGTTAAAAATGTCAAAAAGCTGATACCTATTGCTCACGAGTATGCCATTTTTACAAGTGGAAAGTTGACAAGGTAGGTACTTATAAGTTATAGGATATACATGGTAATTTGGTTTATGGACTGCATGTAATTATCAATCATTGTAAACAAAAACACGATTGTTAGAGCAGTGCCAGCCCTAGGGGGGGAGGCAAGCGGTGCGGCCGCACCGGGTCCCGCACTTATGTGGTGTCCCACAAATTTTGTATCACTTTATCTTTATAATATAATCATAATAATATTGTCTCAATAGTAAGCAAACTTCGACCCATGTGCCATGTGGCATTGTGGTTTTCTTAGGGTTGTAATTACACGGGTTGTAATCGACGAAAATCAAGATGATACCAATTATACACATTGCAAAATTCTGTACCGGACCCCGAAATCTATCGGGCCGTCACTGGTGAGAAGACTAGTAATGTAGTAAGTACATAAGATGCAAATATGTATAATGTGTTCCGGATTTGTATAGCCCCCGAATCAAAAGTGGGTAGTGGTTTCACCCCTAAAGATTTGGAAACAAAAAAATATAACACATAATCTTAATGCTTATTTTATAGATAAAATTACAAATAAAATTCTGAAAAAAATTAATACTCTTTAATCTTATTGATAATTGGTCATTCTGTATACATATTATATAATGATAACAAAATTATGACTTATATGCAGTAGATTATGAGACACAAGTAGAGGCATAAGTCTGGTTTACACGATACCTTCCGTGTAAACAATAAAAATACTGCGAATGCGAATGGATGTGGCATTAGTCAATATACAATACTATTATTCCTGTTTTCAGCTAATACAGTGGACGTTTAGTTTCCCATTTAAATGTTTATAATTTTATATTATTAAACTTGAACTGTATAGTAAACAAATCATGAAGTATCTTTCTTTTGATCACTTAATAGACATAGCAATCTAAAAATTATACATAGAAGTATTTTACGTGACCGTCTTGTGTTAAGCATTTCAATTGGATATTTGGATATATTTTTAATTAGCCATTCTACAATATGTCTGTGCTACAAATTAAAATGACGTAACAAATCAGATATAAAATGGCCGCGTTTATAATCATAGTCATTGTTGATATTGATAAATGAGTCGCGAAATGGGGGCATAGCATACCCATTAATACAGTGCCTTATTTGTTTGAGTGACTGGTTAAAAATTTGCAAATCAAGCTCTGCAACCTAAAATTAACCGATTTTGTTTGGCTTTCTATAAAAAAATGTAGTAAGGTTTACTCTACATATTAGAGTAGGTAAATTATTTATTACACATTTGATAATTTTGATAATTGATAATCACATAATGTATGTTGTTTGTTTTAGGATGAAAATGATTTTTTAAGGTATAAGTTTCTTCCTACTATTCAATGCAATACAGTTAGAAATCCATTTTTACCTACTCATCCGGAGAATTTAGTTGAAACGGCACCGTCATTACCTGTTATAAATGGAGTTAACAATATGGAAGGGTTAATATCATTGGCTGGTAATATATTTTATTTATTTTTTCAATTGTCAAATGAAATATTGAATTTCATAAGAAGCGGGCAAAAATGAAAAAATTATCAATATTAAAATACCTCATAGGTTGTACTAGATATTTATTTTATAAACACACAATTTTATATGAATACATAAAGTTAAAATATATTAAAAAAGTCAATCACCTAAACATATATAATATACCATATACATAGGAATTATGATTGTTTTTCCATACAATATTAATAATACACATTTAAGTTTATTTATTGACCTTACGGGAATTGTTAATCATATAATGTCAAAGTTTCGTAAATAGGTAAACTATTGAAAAGAATAATATATTTATGTGTATTTTTATTTTCAGGATATCGAATGCCAAAAATTATTAATCTTCATAAACCTGAAGAAATTAGGAAATTTCTCGGACATGAGTATAGTGAAGAAGCTGTTAATAAAGTAAAAACGTTTTATTTCAATGAACGGAACATTGAAAACGAAATAACCAAATTAGAAAATATTTGTAATGTGAGTAAAATTATCTAAATTCGATATACTTAACATAAACTTTTAAATAGGTGTAGTAGAATAAATTGTGTCATTTTTATTTCCGAATTAGCTGTACACTGATAGATATTTCGTCAAAGACTTTCATCGTAGTTTTAATCATCTTCTTAAACGAGGAGACGGCACGTCAGTTTATTATTATGAATTTAAATTTGACGGAAATATCAATGTTTGTAAAAACCTTATCTTTTATTCAAGACCAGAATTACGGAAATCGTTGAAAGGTATGTATGTAGTATATAATATAATATTATTTTCAGTGGCGAGGTGAGGGTTTTTATGTCGGGAAGAAGTTAAAAAAAATGTTAACTATATTGACATACCTTCGTGACCCTAGATTTGTTCTTTTAATAGACGAAAATAAAAATAACATACTTTATTTTTTACTTGACTACCGGCAAGCCATTTATACTAAAATACCAAACGAATTGAAATGTTCGAACCATTTTTCCGTCAGCAGTAGTTCAATTTAATAATTTTTATATTTAATTATGTTTAATGTTCTACTTTATTTCTTATGAGTAGTTTGTTATTTCATAACTTAAAATGTCATAAATTAAATTGTCAGGTATAATGACGAATTTCGTAACATAATAATATAAGTAATATAAAAAAACTAACCAATAACCACGATAGTACAATACCAAATTTACGATGACATAACAATGCAATTACACGACGACGACGACTACAGAAAAATAAAATTAGCTGATACTGTTGATGTGTGCGTCACTGTTGTCGGTAGCTGGGAAGGTAGAATACATAAAGACATTTAATTTATAGGTGCAAGCAACGAAAAACCATTGCTATCAAAAAACGAATCTGAGCGAAGTTTGTTTATACGTGATTTGCAAGGACGTAATATTTAAAATTTTCTTTAAAATTTGATCATAAAACAATTATTACAAAAAAAAAAACTACTAAATGACAGTCTAAATTTTTTTGATCACCAAGTACAATATTTATAATGAACATCTTTTTAAATTTTCAAGATTTTCTTGTTGGTCAAACAATGATATTCACGTATTCACCTACCAAATAAAAACTCGCAAATATACAATGTCTATAAATAGTTCAAAAATCGCTTAAAACTGTTTTTTTTATCGGTTTTGCTTAGTTATACAAAAACTACACGGAAAATAAAAAAAATGACTTTTATATTTACTATCTAGATTTAAAATGCACCAAAAAAGTTGTATTGAATGTTTTTGGGTGACCCATTACGTCGCACATTTTTACTTTTATTTCCATTTTTCTTTGCCCGTATCAGTATATTGAACGAAAAAAAAAATAAATAGAAAGTTTTCTAGTTTATCATAACATTTTTTACCCGTGTTACCATGAATAAACTCGTACAGCTTAGAGATTAATCTATAATAAATACGATACAGTACATGTATAATACTTATAAATAACCCATTGTCTTATACAAAATTCTTAAATTTGCAATAAAAACATTAAGAGTCACCTATTGGGATAAAAATTATCTTATCTCTCAAGTTGGACAAAAAAATACACATTATTACAAAATTTCATAATAATTGGTTCAGCAGTTTTGGAGATTACCGCAAACAAACATCGTGACACGAGATTTTAGATTCTGAGTGAAGAAGCTTATGGTTTTACAAAGATGTTTATTTTTTTTTTAATCTGTAAACAACTTTTCTACCAGAAGACTTGCTCGAATTTCTAAGTGTAGCAACTTTTCTGAAAGGAAATCGGTGTGGGGAGGTAATTTAAGGAAGTCGTTTTATGATTTTTTGAGTATTTTCCCAGCAAATTTGGAAAACCAGGATAAAACATCGGAAACTGGGAAAACCGGTACAACATTAAATAAATATTTTTAAAGAAAATATATAGAGCCTATTTAATTATTTTACTATAATATGTTATATATATATTGTAGAAAAAGCATCACTTTCAAATAAAGTCCGCTCAGAATCGATTTTTCGTAAGCAACGGTTTATTGTTACTTGTCTGTATCTTACAGATGACTGCACCCGTCTCCATTATCTTACCTTTTTACATACAAAGATATATATATATATAATTATGCGATTCAAATTTTATTAAATCTATTATTTAAAAATTATTTGTCTGTCTTCTAAATGGGTAGACAGCGTTTCTTTTGTAGCCTCGCCGCTGATTATTTGTTTATACAATTTACAAAACAATAAAATAATAATGTCTAGGCGCATGTCATGCGGATGAGTTAAATTATTTGTTTTATGGAACACATTTTGGATTTGCGCCTAAAGATAATTCTCCGGAGATGAGAATGTGCAAAATAATGAGTACACTGTGGTCCAATTTCGCAAAAACTGGGTATGTGAATAGAACGAAATAACAAACTATTTTTAACTTTGTTGTATCCTTCTATTTTATTTTATTTCTAACTATTTTTAAACTTACTAAAAAATATTAGTAGTTTATTATTTGAAGTATAGTTCAAATAATTTACTTTAATTTATAATTCAAATAATTGTATTAGATGCAAATTTTTAATTTGTCTTGAGTTTTTAGGGACCCAAATTCACCTTCGGGCCTAGAGTTTACATGGACTAATACGACTGAGGATGTTCCCAAGTATTTATCGATTGACGAAGATAATACAAGAATGGTCGACGGTCTATTATACGGTTCTAGAGTGAATTTTTGGGAAGAATTATCGAAGAGTTCTTCGGTATAAGAAAAATTATTACATAGCGGTCATATCTACTATAGATACCCAAGATATCTACTTATGTACTAAACACGAAGCAATATGATTTTATCTATCGATATTTTGTAAGCCGTACCATAATTTAGTGCAATATCCAATAAGTATTAAGTAATTAATACTTATTATTAATAAGTATTCACGTTGTTAGCGGTACCTATTTCGTGTTCGTATATTGTAGTTTTAGTTAATTTTCTTTAACGAGCAAATTAAGAAATTTATATTGCTGCAAATTATTAAGTAACTGTTAATAAACACTACAAAAAAGTTATTTAACGTTGAATGTGTTTTATTACTGGATATAATGTAGTCAATTTTAAAACGATTTAAATTATAGATTAGTTTATTTTAGTCGAATAAAGAGAGCACTGCTTAGAATCAAAAATAACATTGAAATGTAAAATTCAGACAAATTAAATTTAAAAAAAAGACGGATATACTTTGCACGAGCAAACGAAAAACGATTTGAAGTCCCTTCGAAAAAATAATTTTCTTTTATACATGTATGTACGTACATTTTCCTGTTTTCCCTACGTTTTCCTCGATAATTCTTAATGGTTATGAAAATTACTGAAAATATTAAAAAAATCACTTTTTTAAAGTACCAAGTTGATAAAATTTTCTTTCAGAAAAAGTTCTATACTTGGTAAACAAAGCATGATATCTGATAGTAAAATTGCTCACAAAATAAAAAAATTAATAAATATACATCATTGTAAAACCTGCAATAAAACATTCCTCGCTACGCTCCGAATCAAAATATGTCAATAATAATAATATACCTATAACTAAATGCGGGTATCGGGGAGATGGGAATATCCTGAGTGCGTCCATTTTTTTATTTTTACTTTTTTATAGGCCGAGCGCGTCCACATATCCGTATAAGATTCTTAGACTAAGGTCGGGGCCACTCCATGTTTAACATTTTTTTTTTTGTACATTAATAAACCAGTTACCATGTACATTTTTGTAATGTATTATTAAAGACCTTTGATGGTTGTAATAATAACTTTCGGGCGGTTTGAAAAAAAAAAAATATTTTATACATTAATGTATTATTAATACGTGATGATTATTTAAACGAATATTCAGCAGTTACAATAATTCGTGTTTACAGTGGAAATTTATCGGCTCTTTGGAAAATTAAATAATAAAGTTACATCCAAGGGAAATTGTTCATCGTAATAGGTATTAATTTTGGTTTATAATATTAGAACAAACCGCTCTGTTACGGTGTGTTTTTTTTTTCGGTCAATTTTTAAATGCGCTTGACTTTTCTCACATTTTATAAACTTGTAATTTCCTGTAAACACCTATGTCGATGGTCTGGGCAAAATCTTGTATTATTATGAAAATAAATATATAAATACGGTAGGTACGCCCTTTTCGGAAAATTATTCGATTTTACGTTACTTTAATGGCCATATTCGGTCGGAAGGGCATGGCACGTGGTATCGATTTGACATGATACTATATAGGTACGCAATACACTACATACATTATGTAGGGATAAGAAAAATACGGACTTTTCGAAGTCCAAGAGTCCAGATTTTCATTTCCGAAATACGCGCGTATACAAATATTTACGAGCAACTTACACCATTTATCGATTCATTAATATAATTAGATACAGAATATAATTATTAATGAACTCTATTTATCTGAATATAATATTTGCCGACAGTTAGAAATCAAAAATCTCGCGTCGTCACAGAAATACAATTTCTTTGGAGGTGAAAAGCAAATGAATAATAACAAATTAATGAATGAATGAATACAAATAATAACAATTTTTATTCACACTTTTCGTTATTATTAGGACCCGGATTTTTATGCATATGCATATTCTTCTACATTTGACTTATAATAATTCTGATTAAATATCTTAACGTTTCGTAATACGTAGGTTCTGCTGTTCATTTTTTTTTTTTTTTTTATAATAAAAGTATTGAAGAAAAAATAATACACAACTCACCAAATAAGGTTGTTAACTATTGTAGAATGAAATATAAAAACAATGCGTCTAACGAATTCGCTAAAATCCTAAAAAATAATACAAATAATGTAAAAATCGCTATTTTAAGATTAATAATAATTTAATCAAACGTATAAACAATAGAGCTAAATACTTCACAATAAATCCTCCTTTTTTTGAAAATGCTAGTGTTTATAAATTTAAATGTAACTGTAATAAATGTTATATATGTAGGACAAACAGACATTTTAAAATAAGATATAATAAAGAATAAATTTATGAAATAAAATTGAAAAAGACTGCCCCTAATTCAAATTACGCCAAACATGTTTTGGAACATACTTAATACAAAATTTTATATTAATACAGACTTAGAAATATTAAATACCCAAAATAACATTTACATTAATTCAGTTATAGAAGAATTACACATCCACAATGAAATAAATAAAAATAATAATAATATTTTAAATCTCTCCTATTAAAATAAATTATTTCTATGTAAAACGACCAATTTGTATAATTTTTTTTCTTTATTTAATTTTTTATATTCAGTCGCGTTTTATATTTTGACTATGATGCTAAATTTGACCTGATGATGAATTTTTAATTCGAAACCGGCCGTATAATACACTTATCACAATACTCCAGGCAACGAAATCGATTAATTTATTTATTTTATTTTAATATATACATTTTGGGTTCACTATATTTTTTTACTTTATTTATTTACGAGTATTAACCATTTTAATAATTTTGTTTTTACATTATTATTTTATTAATTAATATAAATTTGTATGCACATTTTAAATATTGATATTTAAATTGTATTTTTTTTTCACTTGATCAATTTTTGAATTTTGTTTGAAATGTTCGGTTTTTGTAACACAATAAAAAAATTTGTTCACATATTTTTTTAATTTTCGAGTGCGTAAAAATCCGGGCCCCAGTTATTATTTATCTTTTTGGATAGTTACACGCGTAAACCACGTTGTTTTTCGACCGTGTTTCCGCCCGTTTTAGGCAAATCCGACCGCGGACATTGTTTGTGGCGGAATACGCACGAACAAAAGACGTGTATTGTACGAGGCGTTTTTCGATATTACATGAAATCGTTCGTCGCGAAAATCGCGTAATCCGGTCATACGGGACGATAAAAACGGGAAATCCGGTTCTCGTGCGTTGATCCGGCGGAAACAAATACCAGCGCGCGTCGCGTCGATCCGCAGGGACCGCCGGAAGTGGGTCAAAAGTCGATCGAAATGTAACTCGACCAGTCCGGAACGAATCATTCGCGGGCACATTGTCGAAATAATAACATAAACACTGCGGTAACAATAATAATGCGACAGTAATAACACGTCGCGTTATTCCGCGGGCGGGCGTGCATACATGTAACGCGGGTTTGGCAATTATTACGCGCCGCGGTTACATTACGAGATGGCGCCGGCGTTATGGGAAAACGCCAGTCTCCCCGGACGACGGCGCCGCCGCGATATCGCGCGAGTGCAACACAAGTTCCCCGCCGAACGAAACCGCGCGGCAGTCGGCCGACTGGCAGAGGGGCTTCCGCATCCGCCGTCCGCCGTACGCACCGGTAGAATATTTTAACGAAATTATTATTATTATTATTATTATTGTCATTAGTTCGGTCGGTTCGGCGTTTCGTTTCGGGAACGCGTTGAACAATCCGGAATAACGTCGAAGAATACTGTATCGGTTTTAGTTTTTTTTTTTTTTTCTTTTTCCTTCACATTTTGCGTTTTGCGATTTTTTTTTTTTACCGCTCGGATATATTTCGCGGCTGTTGGACCGCGCGCGCCGGAAATACCGACAATAGCGCCGGGGACATGTCGTCGCAATTGTCGCGGGCGTTCGTCTTGTGGCGTTTCACTGCCGTGGTCGTGTTCAACAAACTGGCGAAATATCTGTCCAGGATCGTCGTAAGACAAACATATTATTATTATTATTTTTTTTTTTGTTTTCTTATCTTGATATTCGCCGTTTTATTGCGCGCGACCCGCGCAATTGACCTTTCCATGTCCGATAATTTAGCTGCCGGTACAAAATATACGAGCGACATAATTTCGCGTTTTAATTTATCTATAATCCGCTACTACTGGATATTTTGACTGTCGATATTTAACGTTTTTTTTTTTTTTGTTTACATTCAAGAAATCCGCCGTATTGGTGCGGGCGGGCCTCCCTATCGGGGAGAAAATGTTTGCATTTGTTTTTTAATAATATCTTTAAACGACATAATCGACCATGTTCCCATTAATTTGTTAGAGAGTATACAACAACATCCTGTGCCCTTTACATGCGGGGTAGGATATTTAAGTATATCGTATCTTTCTCGTTATGGTTTATAATGTTTATAGAGAAATATAATATATTAAATGCACAAAAATGAAATAGAACAATCATACGGTTTTTAAAATATTTAAAATAAAATAAAACAGTTGCCGTTTTAATAAAATGCTTTTACTGTTGATGGATGTGCCGTTGTTTTAGGAGAGAAGTTTTAAAGGAACATAATATATAGAGTAATTTAATTTGTATCTGCCAGTTGTTCGCATTTATTAAGATATGTTCGACAAATGTTAGACTTACTGAAAATTAAAATTTCTCAAGTCATCGTGATTAAATGACTCGGGCCGTTTAGAAAGTCTTATTTATAGGTTAAGTTAGTAAACAAATATGTCATTATATCATTTAACAATTTTCAAAATTCAATTTACTCGCATTGAAAACAATACAAAATTGATTTGAGCCCTTCTTTCTTGTGGTTATAATGAAATATGGAGTGCCAAAATCACGCGCGTCTTCATGTACCGTTGGCAAATTTCACGCGATCGCCACATACAACAACATTAATAGTATCATTAGTACCTGTGGCATTGACACCGTTGTTTTTTTTTTTTAATAAACGGACGAGGTCCAATTGACAAATATGATTCAACATAATTATATACAACTATTATAACAGATAAAATGTGTAATATGATACTGGAAAGTGGACGGAAGCCGTATTATATACTACAGTGTGGGTATAAATTAGGGTGACCATGTTTAAAAAAATTAAAAACAAGACAAAATAATTTCATTAATACATTCAAAGTAGGTAGTATTTATTAACTATTATGTTATTTTTTGTCAATTTTTCATTGTTATTCTAATTAAATAAAATAATAATTAATACGGAATAATAAATTGGCATTGACATAAAAAATAAGACAAAAAGCGTCCTGAAAGACGTTTGTCAGGACAACAGAACACAAAGTTAAAAAAAAAGGACAATTTTGCATAAAACAGGACATATGGTCACCCCAGAATAAATAATACTCTTAGATATATTTTTTTTTAAATTTAATTTCAATAACTTTTAATAATTAAAAAAAAAAAAAATACAAGTAGGTAGATAATTATTATAGATTTAACACCTAGCATTTATAAAATGTAAATGATAAAAAAAAATATTACCGTCGTAAAAACCACAAATTTAGCGGGTTGGTTTAATATTTGTGTCGTTTTTTTTAGTAATAAAATATTAAGACACATTAGTCTCCCTTTTCCGGAACATTTTTTTGAACAAATAAAACAGTAGGTTTTATAATAATATACTCAGTGCTTGTATGGAGGAACAATTCGATGGACGCTGCAGGTTTTAGTTTAGAGACCATCTGCTATGGAGTACCTAAAAGATACCTAAATGTTTTCAGAAAGTTATGGGGGACTTATAAAAGACACTAAGTATAATATTGGCAGAAAAAAAAATTGATTTCTCGGTTGATTTTTGGCTTTTGGGTTTGGGAAACGCGGTCGAAAAATATAGGAAAATTGACAAATTATAACCGCGGATTCCTTGTCTGTTGTCTGTGATGCATATGAAATAAAGTTATATGAAACACGTTTTTCGATATAACGATATTTTTTCCCCCAGTTCCAATACCTTGTGAAGATTAGTAACCTGCAGCAAATTTTAATTTTGGATAACAATAATAATTAACAGCTGCGCTCAGTCGCGAATTGAAGGGAAAATGCCGTGTCAGAATATTAGTTTTATTCCGTTAGTTTAAGCACATTATTAGATGCACATACAAATGTAATTTATATTTATTCAATAGATCTTAATGTGTGACAGCATAATATCAATCATCATTATAGTAGTATGAGCAAAAAGTTAATACGTTTATAAATAAATAGATATAATTAATAATAATGTAGGTATAGGTATGTGAAAAACCAAATTAATTATAAATTACGATAATTGTTTTTTTTTTATGTTTTGACCAGGTCGGACATTTTTTACTTGTCCGGCCGTTAAATCTACCACCGGCTGTGCTGTACAAATTCTTGGCGTTTCAGAGCTAATTAAATGAAATAGTACCTACGTTAAAATGTATGAAAAAATGAAAGCGGACTCCGTTCACGTTCACCTTTCCCCCAATTCGAGCATTGCAACTATACCTATGTAATAAACGCTTCATAATGCAACCCGTAAAAACTGAGACGAAAACGTTTTCATAGTTATTAAAAAATTTAATTATATTATCAAAAACATTGTAAAAAAAAAAACACGTACTAGAACGAAAACATCGGATGATGCATATGAATAGTTTTTATGGTATAACGCCTATGAAAATGTACTGACGGTATAAGATAAACTTTAGTTTATTAGTTTACCAATGTTTATTCAAGTGTTTTTATCTCAGTTTTATCAGTTTTCGAATCGAGACTTGGTCGCCAAAGCTTTATATGGTTATTACCTATAAAAACTTTCCGAGGTTTATTATTTACTATAGGTAGTAGAATTAGGTTAGGGAATTTTCTAGTGAATGTTCACTGCGGTTTTGCTTCCCTTCCCTCAAAAAAAATTCCACAAGCAGGTAAAACAAATTTGTCTCTTTACTTATTGATTCTCCCCGGATATACTTTCAGTGAAAATATTTACCATGGAAAATTACATGTTAAGAAAATTACTAACTCAATAATTGACCATTTATTTTCTACTGGTCGTGTTTTTTGTCGGATGATTTTATTGTGTATGTATCGATAAAAATGTATTCGTAAAAGTTTCCGTAATCAAAAAGATGAAACCAAAAACGAAAAAAAAAATAAGAAAATAACATAATTTTTAGGTAACTTTTTGTATATAAATTGAATAATTTGTTAATATTATTGGCGACATGTCATGTGTATTACAGAGAATAATTGACAAAGCGAATCACTGTCAGCGTTCATTGTGCAGTTATTATCGACTATTGACAAAGAGATAATGACGGGTATCTATCACGGGATGTGTTAAACGCAATGTGCCCTTGGAGGACATGCCAAAAGTTCTAATTTATCACCTTCGTCGTCCGCTGCTCGGCGGTCAATATTTGTATTCGTATAAATGTAAACTCGAAATAGTCAGAATAGGTAGCCATGGCCTGGGTCAATTTTTTATTTTCCAACGACCGAGGAATTCGGAAAAAAAGATCCCTTACTATATATAGCATATCTCCGAAAGTTCGGAATGGACGTTTCGATATTTTCGCTCGGACGTACGTATACCTATATTTCCTGCAAGCGATTTATGTACGGGTTTTTGAAGGAGGCGTCCGACTGTGAATTAAAAAAAAAAAAAAAATAACAATAAAAAATGACGGGACTCTTTCTATTGTTGTGTAACACGTGTATCTTGTTCCGTACCCGATGTATTCACACCGTAGACTATAACCCATCATATGGGTAATAAGCTCGCTGTGCTGAGACTTTACAGATCGGGATTTAAAGTGTTAAAATTAACAAAATATACCTGGCATAACGCGGACATAGACTGAACCACTACAGGTCACCTAGAAATATTTGCTCTTTCATAATATAGTAGTCGACTTTTATTCATTTTCATTAAAATGTTATATTTCTATTGTGTATGAATTGTAGATTTTGTACTCGTTTTTGAGATGTTGGCGCCTTTGGCCTGAACTAGTCTTGTCAAAATCTATAACTACGTTTCTGTACACAAATTTATATCGATGATATTATATTATTGTGTACTTGTGAGTATGTAGCTTGTGAATTATGAGTATCGTTATGATATGCATAAGGTGCAGTCAAAGTCAATCGATAAACACGAGAAAAAATGATTTATTTGCTAATCTCAATGAGGCAATGACAATACGCGTAATACTAATTTGTATTCGCTATGTTTACTCGATTACTCCATCATAATAGTATAATAACGCGACGAAGGGAAAAATAATGTATACTACTACTATTATCAAACAATAATACAAATAGCTATACTACACAATATAACCTATACTTGTATTTTTATTTGATACTTTGGTTACATGTATAATATACACATTGCTGAGTATAATACAAAATTCGCACCCGCACACCGCACGAATATAATATTTATTAATTCTTTTTTGTGACGTTTGTTATAATATAATAATACAAATTTACAATAGAGGTTATGTTAAAAAATATACCTATATATATATATACGTACCTAATATATTAAAATTATATTATTTTATCCAGACAATATTTTTTTGTAATTGTGTTGCGATGCGAGAACACGACTGAATGTATTCAACAAAATAAATGTTAACATGATATTGTTAAATAAAATTAGATTTGCGTTGTATGTAATAAATTATTTTATAAGCGACGGATTGCAATTCGTGCATTTCCCGAAGCTACTTCAAGGAGGGGTGAACAAAAAAAAAAAAATTGAATAATATTATGCTGAAATTGATTTTACAAAAAATAATCTATAACAAATATTTGTTGAGTGGATTTTTAGTATTTTATAATGCTATGAAAAAAGCATTAGGGGTCGATGACCGTCAGAAATATTTCCGTATCTTGTCTAGCCGGTCACAATACGCGATTACTTTTAAACTAAAGACTGAAGGAGAGAATTCTTGAATATTTTAGCTGCCGTACTGCCATAAGCTTTATTTTAAATCTAACCGAATAAAATAAAATAATTATTTATTTATTTGAATCGGCAATTTCTTCTTTAAAAATGTCCCGATAATATTAAATTAAAAAAAATTTTAATTAATTTTTCTTCGGGTCTATGAATTAAAATATGACTTACGGGCCTATGGTTATCACAGACGCTTAATTATAATATAATAAACTAAATTCTTAAGTGTCACGTGTTACCAATTGAAATTAATTTTTTTTTTTTTTTTGTGTCATCTGTGAGAATTATAATCTTATTATATGAAAATGTGTCTAATATAAATATAAATGACAACTAAATATTCACGAACATTTTTTCGTAATAAAACCACAGAGTGGATATAAGACAATACTTATACGAACGCTGAAAATATAGCGGGGTATCAAATTTTGCAATTTTTAATAAATTTTTACTGCAAATTATTAATCTAGTTTATTATGCATTAAATATAATATTATGTACAATAAACTAAGTTTATTAATTTTACACATTATTATCCATAATTTATTTTTTATACCGTTTATTGTACATTAATATCGGCTTTATACTTTATGTGATTTTAACTTAATTTTTCAATTAATTTGTATAATTTAATTAAAATTATTTATTAAATCGTATTGTGTGTGCATTATGCCATTTTAGAGATCTCACAATAATAATAAATTAGATTCTACTTATATAACAAACTATATTTATAAGACATTTGAATTTGTGAGTATTTCACGTTATTTTTATATGATGGGTACTCTGTAGATAAAATATTGTTAATACTTAAAAATTTAACGGAGGTCCATTAACGTAATTAGTGGTAAAAAAAAAAATGTAGTATTTTTTTTCAATAACAATTTTAATATTAAATGTTGACAAAAATCGTAAATATTTACGGCCTGTCAAAACATGTATAACCGAACTCTATTCCGAATCGTTTTTCGTTTGCAGTGGTTTATCGTTGTTTACCGATACAAATTAAATATCACGAAAAGTGTAATATGTGAAACGACCGAAATGAATCTGATGAGGAATTGTGATCAAGAAGTTTAGGAAAAATAAAACGATTGAATGTAATCTATACGGTTTTACTGAAATTATCTTTAAAATAATAAATATTCTGGAAATCTCATAATTGATAATAATATTTCCGATATTTGTCTAACACGAATTATCATGTATAATACACATATAGTACTCTTATTTTATTTTCGCCGATAAATACATATTTGTAATGATTTTCCGAGATGTATTTATGCTATTATATTGGAGGATTGTCGAGACGGAAGGTTAGGTTAGGTAGTCGTTTTCACGAACGGGTTAGATACGCGTGAACGATGAGGTTTTATGAAACCGGATAATAATTTTCATCTAAATCACGATGAGATATGAATTTGATCGAACGAATGAAACGAGACTAATGTGAGATCGTGTTACTTTTCCGGAACATCCCGGCCCATGATTATTATAATAATACACTCCGTCAGTATAGATTCATCGTAGCGTATATACAGCATTGAGCGAGTAGGTGTACGTTAATGTACACCGTAATGATCATAACCTTCCTGTGTTTAATAATATTTCGTACGGTGTTATGTTATTTTGTTGTCTACGTATACACATTTCGCGTGTCTATGCGCAATGGTCGCGGGTGCAATTATTGAAAACTATAGTCCACATTCCAATGTACGTGCAGTGGCGTATTTGACTTAATATTATAGAGGGGACGACGACACTAAAATTATTATACACAAGGTAATACACAAGCTTATACCTATTCTACTCTGAATCATGAAGTGTTTTTATTTTTGTGTCTGATGACACTTTTCTAGCAATATTAAATTTGCGTACATATTTATACAGCAAATACCTACACAAATTAATTGATGGGGGGGGGCGAAAGCCCCCCCCCCTCAAACATGCCGCTGTGTACGTGGATATAATTAATGTTGTTACTAATAAACATGTCGACGATAAGGGATAAGGTCTAACAAATAAAGCTACACTTGTGCGGTTTTTCGTGACGTATGCTACAACGCAAGGTCTCCCGCGCTCAATGACAATTCGTTCGTCACGCTGTGCCTTCTTTTGATTTCGTTTTGAATTTTGATTATTTGTTTTAAAAAATATTTGATCATTTGGTTATTTGTTATTGTTGAAATGACTGAAACCGAAGACCAAAATCACTTATAATATCTAAAAACAAAATAAAACAAAATATCTCCACCTAATTGCAAATCATCTATAATTCCGTAATTTCTAGTTTTTAAATAATTTTTAATCCACAATGAACGTTTCTCCCTACGTTTTTTGTTTGCACTCGCAATAATTAAGTAGGTCGCACTGACACCGAGAAGTATATTGTGTGAATCCGACATATTTGTTAACAAATTAGAAGACGACTGCTTTGTGGCGTAGCTTGTGTGAATAGAAAAAGCATGAATCTAAATCATTCAATAATGGCATGTGCTTGGAGAAAGTGGAATTGAATGTTGAAAGGCAAGTTAAATTGAAAATTGAAGAGGAAAGCGCACGAGTGTAAACATACCTATAGGTATACGCGGTGAACCGCGTTGCGTTTAACTGCGTGTACAAACACTCTAAGCTATTATACGGCCAAAACCCTACACCAGTGTAGAACACTGCCCCCGCTTTGTTTTACCGCCACGCGAGTTTATATAATATATTATATCCACCGAGAAACTACAATAATAATACGCGAAAAACGTGGTAAAACTCTTGTGTAAATAATACATTATAATCTTGTCGCCGTCGTCGTGTACCCGCACAGTAATAATATTATTATTATAATACCTCTACATGTTAGTAGCCGGTGGTAGGTAGGTATAGCTATATGTCACGTCGTTTGCATATTTTATGAATATAATATTATCATATCTTATTAGACACAATGTGCGCGATGGCGTGGTAGGGATTTTCGAGAGACAAAGTAAAATAACAACAACCGCGGTAATGTGCATTATAATATAATGTCGCCGAAGACTTTTTAAGTCGGCATTTAATATATTTGACGATGAACAAATGATGGACGGCCGGGACGACCGGACGACTTTTATTGTCTATTGACTCCGGGGGAAAAAGAAAAAAAAAGTAAAACGTTCGGATCACTTTTTTTTTTGTCTGTCGTGCCATGTTGTATCATACTATTTTAATTTTTAAATCGATATTAACTCAAAATTATATTTCGTTAGCAATGGTTTATCGTATATAAATAAATAATATATAATATATATTAATGTATATAAATTAAACAACTTTATGTATCCTATTTTCCCAATTTTCCGCTTACAACAGTGGCGCACCATCAGCAGTATTTGCTCTTTTTACGATTATTTACATTATACAAAAAAAAAAAAAATAATAAATAAATAATGTGTAAGACATAAAAAAATAAAAAATAAAATGTACATAATAAAAATGCAGATAAATGTAGATAATAATACAGTTAATTTTATGTATTTTTACATACGAGTACATGTTAAAATATTGTATAGAAATAAAAAATAATATTGGCACGGGAAGTTTATGTCATAGCTGTAAAAGGATCAATTTCTATATCATTATAATTGAATACGTATACTGTTACAGTATACAAGTACTGAATGTCCCTACTAAAATATAAGTCACATAATAGTCACTATGGTAATTATTCCCGATTATATTTTGAAATATACTACATTCTCTATATTTGGGTTAGTTTTAGTTTTTTTCAAATTTATATTCATTTGTTGGGTAACCAGTGATTAATAATTATAATAAATATATGATTTATATAAACGCGGCCGATTAAGATTATTGATCCATATTATCTATTACTAAAATCAAATATGTGAGATTAAAAAACTATTTTTCATTGCGATAGACGATAAATATTGTTTACTCATACATTCTATCGTCGTATATCACAATATATTATATTTTACTGTAAAATGTAACCATTTTTTTGTTTTATCGAATTAAGTAGGTACAGTTATTAGTTAATTGCCATTAACTAATTGAATAAAAACGAGTATATTAAAATTAATTAAATTTGTTATGATATTTCTTCACTCTATTCTATACACCATTGTCTGCTCAAATTGTTGTCGTCACATTTTTCCTACGCCAACCGTTATTCAATTTACGCGTCTATATTTACTCCTAACAATCATTGATCATTCTGTCTATAAACTATCTCACCTTAGGGTTTTTTTTTCTACGCAAAACTTTTCTACCAGCAATTTTGATCCAACTTTTAATGATAGCAATGTTTCTAAAAGGAAATTTCACTAGCGAAGAACTTTAAAGAGGTCATTTTTTGATTTTTCCAAGAGTTTCCCAGCAAATGTTAAAAACCGGATTAAAACACGGAAAACCAGGAAAAACATTAAACAAATTGTATTAAAGAAAACATATAAAGCCTATTTAATTATTTTACTATAAAATTGCATATATATTGTTAATAAAGCATCACTATCAACTGAACTCCGCTCAGAATCGTTTTTTCGTAAGCAATGGTTTATCGGTGCTTACATATATATATATATATTAAATTTTCATCTATGTTCTACCTTCCCAACTTCTCACCAACATCAGTGGCTGTACCCATCCCCACTATCTTACCTTTCTTTTTAATATTATTATTATGATTATTATACTTGTATATTAATATAGGTCCTTACTTTTAATTCGTAATTTATAGCAAATATATATATTTTTTAGTTTATAATCCGCAGTTATATAAATAAATAGCTGTTTTACCGAAACTTCGGCCGTGGGCAGTTTTGTAACCTAAATTTTTATATTTCGAGAGGAGGAATTGTTTGAAAAAATAATAGCTAAAAAAACTACTTAAATAATTTTGAATAGGTAATTTTTTATTATATAATTTTATAACTGTTGCCCGTGACTTCGAGTTTTTACTGATTAGATTCTGAACACACTGAGGAATGCATTGATTTTACAATGATATCTATTTTTTAAATTTTTTTTTTTTAACCCGGCTGGAATCGTTTTTCATTAGCAATGATTAATCTTTACGTACAGATATACATTAAATTTCCCCTCTATATTCTCCTAACTTTTTACCTACAACAATGGCTCACACATTATGTGAAGTATGTCCGTTTGTTTTTGTTATTAATTTAAAAATTATTTTTTCAGCCCCGAAAGAAAATGACAGTCGTCATTGAGCAAGGTACATTAGAAGGTCTTCACTACAAAACGTGTGTATCAAAAAAACCTTACGTTAGTTTTCTTGGCATACCTTACGCTAAACCACCTATTGGTGATTTAAGATTCAAGGTGAGAAATATTTTTAATTTATTATAAAAATAGTTAATTCGAATTACCTAAGCAAAAAATGACTATAAAGAAGTGATTAACTTCACTAGTTAATCATACTTACATATTAATATCACATTAAAGTACCTATTTTTAAATTATAATTAAGTACTTACTAATTTTTTAATATCATGAACTACTTATAATACCTATCTTAACTTTTATTTTTTATTAGCCTCCTGTCAAACATCCTGGGTGGTCTGGCGTTTTAAAAGCTTTTTCAGAAGGGAACGCCTGTTTACAATATGATGTTTTATTTACAAAAAAAATTGTCGGAAGTGAAGATTGCTTATACTTAAACATATTTATACCACAGGTTGTAACATAAGATTATTTAAGATGTGGTAGTTGCCAATATTAATTTTTTTTTGTGCCTCTCCAAAGGACGAAGTGTTGTCGGATGAAAAAAAATCTGTCATGGTGTTTATACATGGAGGGGCGTTCAATCTTGGGTCTGCCTCGACAGATTTATACTGCCCCGATTACTTGCTTGATGAAAATGTAATTGTAGTCTCAATGAACTACCGTTTGAATGTTTTAGGTGAGTTTGTTTTATTCTAAAAAAAACAATCTTACACAATTATAATCTATTAATGTTTTATTTTATAAACAGTAATACGGACCGAGGTCCTTTAAAATAATATAGTTATAAGTGAACATTTAGACAAAAAATAGTTTAAAATAATTACAAACAGAAAATATTGTGACAAACTACATACAATGAAGTTAATATACATTTTACTCATTTTACTATTATACATCAATATATCTTAAGAAGAACATAGATGATAATATGTAGTCAGTTAGAGTGGTCCTTATAATGTTCAATATTGAAATTTTTCGGTCAATCATCCTAAATTAGTTTCGATATACATACAAATTAAGTATATCTAATTCAAAGTATTCGGTGAGGTTTTTTCTGTGCCCTAAAGTGTCCAGAGTCCAAAAATAAATTTTTTTCAAAACATCATTTTTTTTTTTTTTTTAAATTTGTTAATTTATTAAAGTTACATTGTCACTTTTACTTCGTACAATATAATTTAAACAATGTATAGAAACATTTATACAATGACGAAGCTACCGTAGGGCAAACGAGGTAGTCGCTTCGGAATATACCGTCTTTTGCGGGCTTTCATGTACGACTGAAAATTGTCTGCAAGTATTTGGTGGACGAATTTTGGACTGAGATTCGTGTACCAATGCAGTGACAAACTGAAAAAGCAGATAATATTAAAATCATTGATTAAATATAGGTAGTACATTTAATATTAAATAATTACTATACAAATTATTTCATAATTTTATAAAAACGTGATAGATATAAATAAAAAAAAATACAAATATATATATATATATATATACCTTGACAGAGTAATTATTTTTATCACAAATCATCAATTCTTTCGAAAGATTTAAAGTGAATTCTTTTTCTGTTTTTTTTTTTTTTTTATCATTGTGAAATTCTTTAAGCTTTATTTAAAAATCATTTTTAATTTTTACCGATTCGGTCCGTAGCGAGGGATCTATTGGTTTTACTATGATGTATGCTTTTTTTCTACCAGAAATCTTGCTATGTATAGAGTGTAGCATCTTTCGTGAAAGGAAATGTTGTCAAGTTGCATTGTCATTTTTTGATTTCCTTAGTTTTCATAATAATTGAAAATTATCGAAATCCGAAATCTTATAGGGAAAACGGTAAATATTTACAACGCGTCGTAGTGTTACCAATTTCATTGTTTTTAATTTTGGAAAACTATGTTTTTTACCAGAAATATTGCTCCTACCAAAAAATGACGAGAGATCGATTTTATTTCATTTAATATCTAGTCACTGACAGAAAGATTCATTTTTTGATATCCAAAGGAGTTTTTATAATAATTGCGAAAAACTAAAACGACGAAAAATAAGATTTCTCCATTTATTACACAACAATTTTGTTATTTGAAATTGTTAAGATTATACTTTTTTACCAAAAATATTTTTCTAAATTTCAATTAAATCATATTTTCAAAAAAAAATTTTTTTCAAGTTTGTGAGTAAGAAAGTCGTTCGATTTTCCGTACAGTTTTCCTGATAATTACGAAAAACCGGGGAAAAACATAAAAAATCAAAGGCAAAGTGTACAACATTTAGGTGTATTGTTACTAATCGGTCATAAATTATTGTAGAAACCTGTAGATTTTATAAAATACGTATATTAGCATTTTGCAAATGTCGTCAAAGTTTTGAAACATTCCAACTATTTTTAGATATTTTCGTGTTTTTATGTGTATTTTTATTTGGTATGTATCTGTTATTAAAATCACATGACTTAAGAGAAATGTTTGAAAATTTAACACAAGGTACATTATAAGTTGTACTTAATGGTCTAAAAAACAAATTTGAGTTTAATTATTAGCATTATATTTTTTTATTAAGATTAAATATTGACGGAAATCGTAAAAATTACGATATTTTAAAATATTTCTTACCAAATTTCGCTCCGAATCGTTTTTTGTTAGCAATGGTATATCGTTGCAAACAGATATTAATTAAACAATTATCTAACCTACCTTTCCAACTTCCCACCTGTAACAGTAGCTGCTCCCGTCCCCAATATTAGCTCTTTTATTTATTTAAA
Source organism: Cinara cedri (assembly GCA_902439185.1). Classification (NCBI taxonomy): domain Eukaryota; kingdom Metazoa; phylum Arthropoda; class Insecta; order Hemiptera; family Aphididae; genus Cinara; species Cinara cedri. Next base: position 4,394 of record CABPRJ010001036.1, on the reverse strand, counting down.
TTATATCTCGTTCTTATAACATGTTTTAATACGCTTGCCAATTATACAAACATTCTAATTTGTCAATGAATAGTGGAATATTTTTGATTGGTATTTTGGGATAAAGCCCATACTTTATCCCAAAATACCTGCTATTGTTTCTATGTAACTATGATTATGTAGATACGTGTAATAATAAATGATTAATATTTGATTCAACAACTGAATTTTATTGCAATTTAAAATAAAATAGGTCTAATAGTTATTCAATATTTACTATCAGAGGTAATTAACTAATAAATCTTATAAAGTAAAAATATATTAAATAAAACTTAAATTAAATATGATTATTTCAATAAAAACTTGGTTTTAAATTCTGAGGGCATTGGGCACGAGTCAAACTTAACCAATTGTTTATTACGTTTTATTAATGTTTTATATTATAGTATTTGTATACACATTATAATAAACTTAGGGGATCACATTACTTATATAATAAGGAATTCCCTAATGTCTGTACAATATATATATTTTAGGATTCTTAAACTTTGGTATTGACGAATGTCCCGGTAATATGGGTTTGAAAGATCAACTGTTTGCACTTAAATGGGTAAAAGCAAATATATCTGTATTTGGAGGTGATCCTGATAATATTACTATTTTTGGAGAAAGTGCAGGATCAGCATCTGTCCATTGTCATCTACTATCGCCATTATCTAAAGGTTAGTTACGTATTTAAAATTTTATATGTTTTATTAAAATAATATATTATGTTCTTATTATTCTTATAACACTATTTATTAATATCAGTAAAAATAAAATCATTATTAACATAAAACATGCACTGCATAGGTTATATAGGATGGTAAGTTAGAGGCTATGCATGTTTTTTCTTGGTCGCTATTTGATAAAAAAAATTAAGCTGCAAATATAGGTCATAAGCTTTAAAATTTAAATATAAATATTATTTTTTGGATATTTTGACGGTATTCAACAACATATTATATTTGACTTTTTTGTACATATTTCATGTATTTTAGACTAACAAATATTTTTTTTTTCTTAAATCTTAGCCATTCAATAACTTTCATTTTCACATTTGATATCGTTTTGCTTACCACGAGGATGCTCTTAGCTTCTTTACACAATCATTCATACTCTATCCAATATGATTTCCTCCTGTTTTTCTGTCATAGCTTAAATTGGTTTTCCTTAGTCACTCTATATAACTGAACTTCCTCATCCCATCACAAAGTTTTCTTGCTCTATCGTATACATACAACACGATTCTATTTTCAAATATTTTATAAATTGTTTTTATTTTTTTTCTTAATTTCCACCACCTACTCCTTTCTTTTATTGTTGTATTCATTGTTTGTACACTATCTTTCCACTCTCGTTCCTTCCCTCAGGCCTCATTCAACTACTTCAATATTCCTCTCATTTGATTTACCTACGCACATCCGAGATAAGATAATCCGCCTAAACCTTATTTAGGACTCTTTATTTACTAATTTATTTATAACATGGTTTAGGCCTACAAGTTTGGTATAATATATATATATATATATATAATATTTGGTTCGAAAAAGAGCAAAATGCTGGTTTAAGGATACAAAAAATATAAGAACAAAAGAGATAGGGTTTTTATTGGAAATAGACATAAAGTGGATACTTATTTAATTGAGTTTAGAGTTAGTAAAGTGGAAAGAAAGTGGAATAATTTTAATTAAACGAGTAATACAAGAAAGAATATAAAAATTATGTTTAAAAAGTAAAAACGGGCAAACAATGTTGTTGAAGAGGAGTTTCTACAAGAAGCTAATATTGGCAGAAAGTCTGCGGTTGACTGAGCTTACTAAATTCAGTTTTTGAAGGATGGATCATGACATGTGGTGGGTACTCAATTTTAAGAAGAAAGCTGCATGTTTAAGAAATTTGCGCTGTACTTATTCTAATTACCTGCAGACCACCTCAGTATGAGAATCTCAGAATACAGAGCTATGTTCAATAATTGGAACGAAGGCACAGTAGAGGACTTTAAAAGAACGTCTATATTTCAATTGAAATTTAGTAATAATCCCTCAATTATTTGCAACCGGCTCATTATTACCAAATTTTGAGACTAAAGTTTTAGAAATTGTATTGACAATTAATTATATTTTATAATTATATTTTTTTAACTGTAGGATCATTTCAAAGAGCTATCATGCAAAGTGGATGTATTTTTAATCCGTGGGCTTTCCATGAAAAACATAAAGAAGTGGCCTTTAAAATGGCTAAAAAACTTGGGTGTAAAAAAGATGACCCTAAAGAAATAGTGCAATTCCTACTCAGTGTTCCTGCTCATGATTTAGTTGAATATTCCAAGCTAAAGAGTAAATTTGAAGTATGTATACTAAAATAAATCTTTTTTTTGTATAGTGATATTACACTCTAAACACGATAGTAAAAAAAAAAAATATACCTACTTTAAGAAAAACTTTCATCTCTAATCATTTATCAATATTAAATGTAATATGTTCTATAGAACACTTTATCTCAATAATACCAAAAATATATATTACTAACCAAGTACCTACTACTAATGTTAAATAGCTATAAACTTAAATGCTTTACTTACATTATACATTCTTTTTCTTATATAATTTCATATAAATATCTACTGACTACTAATATTTAACAATTTAAAATTTGAATAATTATAATTATAAATATTGTATTGATATGGAATATGAATATGTACTTATGTGGTAATAATTGAAATTTTATCATAAAACTGCATGAATTGATTTCAGTAAGTACCAATGTAGGTATGGGCAAATAAAACCAAAAGAAAATTATTATTTTTAAAAATTGATATATTTTTTTAACTGTATAACACTTAAATGGTGATATTGTATAATTAGTTAATACATTTATATTTATTTTCAGAAAGATGAGGATATGGAAGTTTTAAATTACGAGTTTGTTCCATCTGTTGAGAGTGATGAAGTCATTGAAAATTTTTTCCCCGCTCATCCTAATGTTTTAATTAAATCAATATTTCCAGTACCCATCATCACTGGACTTAATAATATGGAAGGACTGATAGGATTTGGAGGTAAATTATTTTTAAATTAAATTATCAAATAAATGGCTAATTGTATTAAAATACAAGACAACTAAGGACATACATGGAATTTTACAAAATCCTTAACCTTGTCTTATAATATTATGTAGGTACTATCAAATTTATTTCATGTACTATTTTTAAATACCTTATAAATAAATATATCGGAGATACAAAGTAAATAAAGGCGTTTTAGTTTCATTCGTATTGTATATCAAAATTTATTAAATACTTTTTGATTTTTAATGCTTGCAATCTGTGTTCCAAATTAAATATTTTTAATTCATAACTGTATTTTTCCATAAATTAAAAATTTAAAAACGAAAATAACTTTTTTGTTTACCTACAACAAATAGATTATAATTTATTTTTAGAAGAAAGAGTGAAAGATATAAATGATTTTAAAAAGACTGAAGAAATCAGTAAACTATTAGAGAACAAATATAATGAAGAAGTTATTAATAAAATAAAGAATTTTTATTTCAATGACAATGCCCATGAAAGTGAAAAAAATATGCTGGAAAATATATGTCACGTATGTATATATTTACTTGTTTTAATATTTTATATTGACTTAAAATAACAGTTAAATAATATAAGTTATTTATTTATATAATAGAATGTATTAGATGCATTATAATAAATTTGTCCTTTATCTCTTTTCCCAACGTTTTTTAAAAATGTATTACATTTATATTTTATATTATAAAATGTATGCATACTTAAAGTAAACTCACTAGGTATTTGGTAAATATAGTTATTAAAATAAATAAGACTATATATTATATTATGTATAAATAATTCACTGTTATTTTAATTTATTAAACATGATCAAGTTCACTTTGAAAACTATTAATTAGAATGTGAGCTAGTTCATATTTAATTTTTGGAATTTGAATTTCGACAAGTTGATTTTTAAAAAAAATGTTCTTATTACTGATCAATGAAGTATACTTTAGACTATAGATATATATTTACATTTTTTTTTTTTTCAGATGTTCAGTGACATATTTTTTGTTAAAGAGTTTCATCGTGGATTTAATCAACTTCTCAAACAAAGTGTTACACCAGTTTACAATTATGAATTTAAATTTGATGGAGATATTAATATTTTTAAAAAACTGCTCTGTTTCACTAGGCCAAAGTTTCTATCATTAAAAGGTAATAATTAATTGACTATTATTTTAGACACTAGTTCAGGTTAAGGATCCCAATAATTAAAACATGCCTAACACTGTTTTGTATCAAGAATTGAAATAAAAAGCCAAACTTTAATTTTTGTATTTTATTAAATGTATAGACA